>CM040238.1:150881331-151051788 GCA_022545495.1 Chrysanthemum lavandulifolium | reverse complement strand
CCAACTTCATCACCACCTAAAATAACTCTTTTGGAACTCCTTGGGACTCCAACAAGATATACCCAACCTAAAGAAAAAGAAATAGTCTTTCCACACCCCGCATCACCAAATACTATTTTCAAGATTTTGAAACATCACCACCTCTAGCTCCCATCACATCACAAGAACATCTAGGTTCTTTCCACCACCACATATAAACATTCGGATTATGATCCATATTTTCCTATTTTTCCACCACAACTTCCGCATAACTCAAATCAAAACAACCCGGAAAACTTCCGCACTCATTACCGCATCATCTACATTGTGAGCAGTGCCAATCCACTAGGGAAGCGCAATAGAAGTTAGGGAAGAAATCGTTTCATACTCAACCTCATCCTTGATCGCATCAATACAATTACTCATCAAAACCTCCATACATAACCTTATGCAAGCATGGAAGGAATCTCTACTACTATTTTTCACTTATATATCTTTTGTCATTTTCAAGAACAAGTTGTTAATACAAATAAACCGTAAAACGTTTATTAATATTTTGCGATCTCTTTGTGTTTTGTTGATAACATATATAATGTTGTCTTAAGTATAATTATAAGGATACATGTTATTTTTGTAAAGCATTTACATATAATCTTTAAATACAAAATGTAGTAATAAAGCATTTGTTGTAATAGTTAATTAGGATGGGTAAAATCACAACCCATGGATCTCCATAACCCATACCATAAAGAGACTTGATACAATGTATACTTAGATACATTGAATCTAAAGATATTGTGACAACCCGTACTTTCGTGTCATTTCTCGACACCGTTCATGTCTCATTATTTCAACATTTTTAGTAAACTTGGTTTACTTGTTTCAAATTCGCGTAACCTTGAGGTTTAGCGGCTAATTCATGATCATGACATCACGTACATTTCATATGGACTACGATTAGTCTACATTTCATTGACATCATGTGCATCTCATTGATTCATTCATGACAATTCATTTCACCCTTCAACGCGTAATTTTTGTTTAATAATTTTTATCGCGTGAGTTTTTATTTTGATTATTTAACCCGTTACTTTCAAAAATGATCCCGAGGTATTTTTAAACTCACAATTAGTTCATAAAAACTATATTTTTAGTTTTCCTAGTGTTTCACATTCATTTGGTATTTTTATCGTTAAAGTTTAATTATTACGTCGTTTTTCTTAAGAATCTTACGATAATTATTTTAGCACTCAATTTTCACAAGGAAAGTATTTTTACAATTTTTATCACCTCATTACAATCTATTTTGAGCTATTAAAAACTTACTTTTACCAAAAATTCCAATTTCCTTTAATTGTACATTTTACTTACATTTTACTTACTTTCTTCTACAAAATCACAACAAATATCTACAAGTAAATGATTTTAAAAAAAATATATATTGGAGACAACCTCCCCAAAACCGCCAAGGGGAGGGAGTCTCATAAATGATGTATGGTTTCATGTCTCAAATAATTCACATGATACAAAGTCTTACACTCAAATTTTTTCACATACCTCTCATTTTCTCAAAGGTGTAAAAATATATTTCTCTCATCTTTTGCTCACTAAGAACCGGCCATCATCAAGTCTCCAAGGGATCAAGAAAATTTTGCAACTTCAAGTGTGTTTTACAACCTAGAACATATCCTTTTCATGGTTTTGAAATAAAAACCAAGGATATCTAAGTAAAACCTTTGTTACCTACACCTCTTCACTTGCACTAGTAAGCATATTTTTATCATCCTTATGTTTCCTTATCATTTTCATATGATTCTTATCATTTTTGGAGCTTATATGCATGTTATGTAGTTTATACCATTTATTTCTTGATTTTAAAGTTATATATACATACTAGTCATCCTATAATTATTCCCAAGTTATTCTTTGGTCTTGATGGTGATTAGGAACCCATGACACCCTAAGAAGGTGTATGGTAGGATTAGATTAGCTTTGGAGTTGATTTGAAGGGATTAGAATAGGTTTTGTCCGAGAAAAACTATTTTCGTAAACTATATATTACATTCTGTCCTTAATTTGATTTTCTGGAAAATCCACTGATGGTACGACCCTTTGGCCTTGATTTTAGAAAATATACTTTAAAACGAATCCGTGGCCTTTTGAACGGATAAAACGGAGTTATAACGGCCGTGGTGAATTTTTAAAGTTTTACGATTTAAAAGTATTATTTTCTGAAAAGACAGCATGCAGTTTTGTATATTTCGGTCAAAACGAGCCTTAAGCTTCACAAATTATTTCGACTAGTCAAAATATATTAGTTTACTTCGATACGGCTAAGGACATATTTTACGTAGAAAACGGAGTTAAAACGACAAATATATGGCCGTTTTCATAAAGTTGCCGTAAGTATTATTTTCTGAAAATTATATTATTTTTGACGTAACAAGTTTTTCATTAGCTATATCGTCCATGTTTGCGGCAGTTTTTAACCGTGATGCAAAACTTTTCATAACGAAGTGTCTTCTAGTAAAATCAAGTTCATCGGCCATATTTTTCAAAACAAAAAGCCGTTTGTCAAGCGGAGTCATAATAAATTATTTACGGATGTTCAAACATTGGCCGAAACTCATTTTTCTGCACAACATTAACAAAAACCACCATCTTGAGCCTTGGATATCTTTATGATCGAGACCTTTTGGACGAAAACTCCTGAACTAAAACTTTTAGATATCGATACAAACTTTCCAAAACCGTCGAGTTCGTTCTCTAACGATCGACGTACACCGTTTTACGACCACTTTTCCGGAGCCATTTATGTTGATTTCATGATTTTTCCGACGACATTGTTTTGCGACGAAAAGTGTTTATTTCACCAAAAATCATTATAAAACCATTGTAGGATGACATTTTGACGTAAAAACATGTAAAGTGATTTTTGATTGGTCGAGACGTCAAAAGAGTATTTTTCGACGACGAGTAATATTTTCAAAAACCCGTAAATGGTATAAATAACATACGAAGTGCATGCCTAACATTACATTGCAACTCATGACATATCATATCATTGATAATAGGTCCCGGTTGACGCTTTACATTATAAACCTCGGTGTACTCACTCTTGTCGTTATTTCCGTTTATCCAAGTGAGTTTTCATAGCCCCTACCTTTTACTTGTTTTGAATTACTTTGGGGAGATACATGCTCAATAATGTTTATTGCATTCATGACTATTTGCAAATTACATGTTTAGCGAATTGAAATGCTTAGTCATGTTTCTAAATCAACGTAGTATTTACATGGTATATTCATTGGACATTCGATGGTCTTGGTACATTCATTGGACCGATGGTCTTGGTATATTCATTGGACCGATGGTCTTGGTATATTCATTGATTGATGGTCTTGGTACATTCAATGAACCGATGGTCTTGGTATAATTAGGTCAAGTAAACATTGATACATTAAGTCATGCACTATTATGTGAATTCATTTGACGATTGTTTGAACATAAACTTTACACACTTTGGCGTTGGGTTGTGAAACACACAGTTGCAAGTTTTGTATGGGCGGACTTGAACCGAGTGGATTTACAATGCCTTTGCTACATAAACGATTTTGAAAGACTTTACATTTCAACGATTTACAACTTTGCGGCATAAACGATTTTTGAAAGGCTTTACATTTCAAAACAAACTCTATGAACTCACTCAACCTTTGTGTTGACACTTTTAGCATGTTTTTATCTCGTATCTAAGGCATTCACTTCATGGCATGCATTTGGACACATCATGGAGTCGTGGTGACGACGCCTCTCACTGGGTTTTATGTACTCTAAAACATCGTTTGAATTGTAACAAACTTATTTCCGCACGAGTTGATTTACATTTGGGACCTACTTTGTAAACTCGATTGTTTTATTAAATCAAACGATGTATTTTCCAAACGACACTTTAGGTCGCTCAATATATCTGAATTGTGATGCTATGACAATCAATCCCTGTGAATTCCATTCCACCGCAAAAATGTAATTTGGGGTGTGACAGATTGGCATCGAGCTTCATTATAGAGAACTAGGTTGCATCATTGACCCTAGACTATAACTACATTATCATAGCATCTCATCATTTCATCATAAGTGAATGTTCACTTTACATGCGGTTTTTACGTACATTTTCGAGTTATTTACTTTCATTTCATAACGATTGTCACATGGATGCCCTTAAATGCCCATCCCATTATCTTTTCCCCATACTCTAACGTGGAGAATTCCTTGTCATTCCCTATCACAATTTTTATCAGCTGATTCATCATCGATAACGTCGAATGCCGGGATAAACTTTTATATAGGGCGAAGTCACTCTCACTCCTTTGTTTCACCACTAACATGTCGAGTTACACTTTATTCACACATTAAGTCTCTAAACCATCATTCATTGAAGTGCTTACAACACCTCATAACCCATCTTTTCGGAAACCGACGATCATTTTTGAAACATAACCTCAAACTTATCATTTCTTATCACATCTCTTTAGAGCGCTTATTATTAACATCGGATTTTGCTACGTCTCACATTTTCTCTTGTTTTGAAGAAGATATGGCATCAAGAAAGCTACAGTTGAAATGACCCAAGCGGCTATTCGAAGTTAGTGAATGATAGCATTGCAAATGCTCTAAGAGTTGAAAGGGAAGCGGTGGTCTGCTTCATTGCCGAGGCCATGACTACCGCTTGAAGCCGCTAGACTTGCTACTAGCCATCGGTAATGCAGGAGGATCTGGGGTTAAGAAATGTTCGTATAAAGATTTCAAAAGTGGCGAACCCACCAAGTTTAGAGGGACGGAAGGAGCTACAGCAATGGTACGATGGTTTGAAAAGTTGGAATCCGTGTTTTTGCTTTGTGACTGTCCGGATGATAGTAAGGTCAAATTTGCTACGAGTACTTTACTTGATGGAGCATTGTCTTGGTGGAATTCATATGCTCAACCGATTGGAGTGGAGAATGCTTTCAAGCTCACGTGGAATGAATTCAAGAATTTGGTGACTAAGAAGTTTTGTCCACGTACGGAAATCAAAAAGTTGGAGACGGAGTTCTACGAATTAGTAACAAATGGGTACGATATTGACACTTACATTCGGAGATTCCAAGAATTGGCTGTGTTATGCCCGTCCATGGTTTCTGATAATGAAAAGTTGCTAGAGGCTTTTATTGGAGGACTTCCCGAGGTCATTCAAGGAGATGTGACATCTTTTGATCCACAAACAATCGAGGAAGCTATTCGAGTTACTCAGAAGCTCATGACCCAGGTAGTGAAGAGAGGCAAGTACACAAACACCAACAACAAAACCCCAACAAGCACCAAACAACAACAACGGCGATAACCAACTCAATCAACAACAAAAGGAAATGGGAAGACGACCAAGGAGATTATAACAACAACAACCACAACCACAACACTAACCATCATCAACAACAGAAAAGAGGGCAAGAAACTGCGATGGTATATGTTGTCGCACCAATAGAAGGAAGAGGTTATCTTTGGAACCTACCCACTATGTAATCGATGTAAGTATCATCACACGGGTCTTTGTGCTAAGTGCTACAAGTGTCAACAATCGGGACACCTTGCCAGAATTGTAGAGGCAAGGCCATGGTTACATGTTACGATGCGGGAGCAAGGACACTATCGGAATCAATGTCCTCAAAACCAAGGTCAACAAGTCGAAGGTGCTCATGGAATGTGTATATGTTAGAAGGAGCTCGTCAAGGTATCAACGACGGAAGACCAAGAAGTTCGAAACTAACAGTCTTATTTCTCCTTATGTACTATGTTGTACTAATTTTATGTCTTCCATCGTATCCGAAACTTTATAACTTAACGATGTATTACTTTTGCTAAACTACTCGTTGTAAAATATTCTCATCTATCGTACTTTATTTCCTTTCGATTCGATATCATTTACGAGGATTTTAATTCTTTTTACTTTAACTATCATTTTAACGACACTTCTCCATGTCTTCTCTCCTCGATGTTCATCACAATTTTAACATCAGTTGACTCAACACCAAACAACATATGAGTCGATTAGTCCAAGCATTGCATAGTTACTCCTAAATTATACATAGCCTGATCACCTATGTCTAATTCAGGAAGAATCATGCAATGAAGGGAGTGGTAGGCTTATATGTGTAAGCAATTCCGTAATCGAGCCAAATTTTCAAAAGAATTTTTCTTCAAACCACTTGTTTCAGCTTGATCCGCGTGATGATTCTTGTTTGATGAGTTGCAAAGATCGAGCTAGAAACAAGTTGTTACCCAAACCGATTTAGCCTAATCTCATGACAGTTCTTGTTTGATGAGTTGTGAGATTAAGTAAAATCGGTTACCAAAAGTCTTTGAGGGTTTTGCTCGAAATGGGAAAGTTTGCTACATCAAACCCTAAACCCGATAGACCTAATAACGTTTGAATTTGTGGATGAATTCCTTTTTGATGGGCGAATGTGACAACCCGTACTTTCGTGTCATTTCGACACCGTTCATGTCTCATTATTTCAACATTTTTAGTAAACTTGGTTTACTTGTTTCAAATTCGCGTAACCTTGGAGGTTTAGCGGCGAATTCATGATCATGACATCACGTACATTTCATATGGACTACGATTAGTCTACATTTCATTGACATCATGTGCATCTCATTGATTCATTCATGACAATTCATTTCACCCTTCAACGCGTAATTTTTGTTTAATAATTTTTATCGCGTGAGTTTTTATTTTGATTATTTAACCCGTTACTTTCAAAAATGATCCCGAGGTATTTTTAAACTCACAATTAGTTCATAAAAACTATATTTTTAGTTTTCCTAGTGTTTCACATTCATTTGGTATTTTTATCGTTAAAGTTTAATTATTACGTCGTTTTCTTAAGAATCTTACGATAATTATTTTAGCACTCAATTTTCACAAGGAAAGTATTTTACAATTTTATCACCTCATTACAATCTATTTTGAGCTATTAAAACTTACTTTTACCAAAACTTTCCAATTTCCTTTAATTGTACATTTTACTTACATTTTACTTACTTTCTTCTACAAAATCACAACAAATATCTACAAGTAAATGATTTTAAAAAAAAATATATATATGGGAGACAACCCTCCCCCAAAAACCGGCCAAGGGGGAGGGAGTCTCATAAATGATGTATGGTTTCATGTCTCAAATAATTCACATGATACAAAGTCTTACACTCCAAAATTTTTTCACATACCTCTCATTTTCTCAAAGGTGTAAAAAATATATTTCTCTCATCTTTTGCTCACTAAGAACCGGCCATCATCAAGTCTCCAAGGGATCAAGAAAATTTTGCAACTTCAAGTGTGTTTTACAACCTAGAACATATCCTTTTCATGGTTTTGAAATAAAAACCAAGGATATCTAAGTAAAACCTTTGTTACCTACACCTCTTCACTTGCACTAGTAAGCATATTTTTATCATCCTTATGTTTCCTTATCATTTTCATATGATTCTTATCATTTTTGGAGCTTATATGCATGTTATGTAGTTTATACCATTTATTTCTTGATTTTAAAGTTATATATACATACTAGTCATCCTATAATTATTCCCAAGTTATTCTTTGGTCTTGATGGTGATTAGGAACCCATGACACCCTAAGAAGGTGTATGGTAGGATTAGATTAGCTTTGGAGTTGATTTGAAGGGATTAGAATAGGTTTTGTCCGAGAAAACTATTTTCGTAAACTATATATTACATTCTGTCCTTAATTTGATTTTCTGGAAAATCCACTGATGGTACGACCCTTTGGCCTTGATTTTTAGAAAATATACTTTAAAACGAATCCGTGGCCTTTTGAACGGATAAAACGGAGTTATAACGAAGCCGTGGTGAATTTTTAAAGTTTGACGACGAAAAGTATTATTTTTCAGAAAAGACAGCATGCAGTTTTGTATATTTCGGTCAAAACGAGCCTTAAGCTTCACAAATTATTTCGACTAGTCAAAATATATTAGTTTACTTCGATACGAAGCTAAGGACATATTTTACGAGAAAACGGAGTTAAAACGACAAATATATGGCCGTTTTCATAAAGTTGCCGTAAGTATTATTTTCTAAAAATTATATTATTTTGACGTAACAAGTTTTTCATTAGCTATATCGTCCATGTTATGCGCTTTTAACCGTGATGCAAAACTTTTCATAACGAAGTGTCTTCTAGTAAAATCAAGTTCATCGGCCATATTTTTCAAAACAAAAAGCCGTTTGTCAAGCGGAGTCATAATAAATTATTTACGGATGTTCAAACATTGGCCGAAACTCATTTTTCTGCACAACATTAACAAAAACCACCATCTTGAGCCTTGGATATCTTTATGATCGAGACCTTTTGGACGAAAACTCCTGAACTAAAACTTTTAGATATCGATACAAACTTTCCAAAACCGTCGAGTTCGTTCTCTAACGATCGACGTACACCGTTTTACGACCACTTTTCCGGAGCCATTTATGTTGATTTCATGATTTTTCCGACGACATTGTTTTGCGACGAAAAGTGTTTATTTCACCAAAAATCATTATAAAACCATTGTAGGATGACATTTTGACGTAAAAACATGTAAAGTGATTTTTGATTGGTCGAGACGTCAAAAGAGTATTTTTCTAAATGACGAGTAATATTTTCAAAACCCGTAAATGGTATAAATAACATATGAAGTGCATGCCTAACATTACATTGCAACTCATGACATATCATATCATTGATAATAGGTCCCGGTTGACGCATTACATTATAAACCTCGGTGTACTCACTTTGTCATATTTTCCGTTTATCCAAGTGAGTTTTCATAGCCCCTACCTTTACTTGTTTTGAATTACTTTTGGGGAGATACATGCTCAATAATGTTTATTGCATTCATGACTATTTGCAAATTACATGTTTACCGAATTGAAATGCTTAGTCATGCGTAGTAAAGTTTGGCCATACGTAGTATTTACATGGTATATTCATTGCGTGATGGTCTTGGTACATTCATTGGACCGATGGTCTTGGTATATTCATTGGTATTATTGATGGTCTTGGTATATTCATTGGATGATGGTCTTGGTACATTCAATGAACTGATGGTCTTGGTATAATTAGGTCAAGTAAACATCGATACATTAAGTCATGCACTATTATGTGAATTCATTTGACGATTTGTTTGAACATAAACTTTACACACTTTGGCAATGGGTTGTGAACACACAGTTGCAAGTTTTGTATGGGCGGACTTGGAACCGAGTGGATTTACAATGCCTTTGCTACATAAGCGATTTTGAAAGTCTTTACATTTCAACGATTTACAATGCCTTTGCGGCATAAACGATTTTGAAAGGCTTTACATTTCATAACAAACTCTATGAACTCACTCAACCTTTGTGTTGACACTTTTAGCATGTTTTTATCTCAGGTATCTAAGGCATTCACTTCATGGCATGCATTTGGACACATCATGGAGTCGTGATGACGACGCGTCTCACATGGGTTTTACGTACTTTAAAACATCGTTTGAATTGTAACAAACTTATTTCCGCACAAGTTGATTTACATTTGGGACCTACTTTGTAAACTCTGATTATTTTATTAAATCAAACGATGTATTTTCCAAACGACACTTTAGGTCGCTCAATATATCTCAGAATTGTGATGCTATGACAATCAATCCCTGTGAATTCCATTCACCGCAAAATGTAATTTGGGGTGTGTGACAGATATAACCCATGGACCAACCCATGACCCATAACCAAAAACCCATGGGCAAGAGGGCGTTCCACGGATCCCTAGCTTTGTGCTAGCGGATCCCAAGTGGAAGGATCCGTGGGATCCGTGGAACAATGAGGAAATTTGCCTATAAATAGAGAGCCATTTCTTCATTCTAACTCACCCTCTTCTTACTAAATCTCTCATACACTCTCATTCTCTTCTAACATATAGATCACTTGATCTATAGAGTTGTTCTTCTTTCTTTCTATTTGTGATTCTCATATAGGTCCTTCTCTAAGGCGAGATCACGAGCATTCTACAAGTCATCCAAGCAAGGGGTCCTTGATTGATTTGTCACTCGCAAGATTTCGTAGTGAAGATCTTGTATTTGATATTTCACATATTTGTTGTGTAATAGTGGTGTTGGTTTGGTCCACCGTACTACGGACTCGGTATCTAGCTTTGTCTGGGAAAAAGTGTAAGCAACGTTGTGAAGGCTTCTCCGCCAAGTGAAGGAGTTTGTTGACATAGTGCTTGAACTCGAGTAGGTGACTCGGGAGTGGAGTAGGGCAAGGAAGGTGTCCTTGTAGCCGAACCACTATAAATCGGTTGTGTCATTTCTATCCCTTATCTTTATTTATTTACTTGCATTATCATTAGATCTATACGTTCTCAACATCCATACGATTTCACATAATATCGAATCTAAAGTTTTTGAAATCAACTTAAAATCGGCAAAACTATTCAACCCCCCCTTCTAGTTTTCCACAATTGGCATCAAGAGCTAAGTTTATAAAAGTTTTAAAATAAAATTGTATTTTAAAACTTTTCGATCACTATGGGTTCGAAAATTATAAGGAAGGGCAATCTATGCAACGACCACCACTACTTGAAACTAATGGTTTTATATATTGGAAAATAGATTCAAACATATGAAGTCTAAAGATATTGATCTTTGGTACATTATTGTTGAAGGTGATTTTGAGGCTACCTCAAATGATGATAAAGGAAATTTAGTTCACATACCTCATGATAAACTAAATGATGAAATGAAGAAAAAGCTTTCAAAAATAGTGAAGAAAAATGGTTTTATATAATGCTTTACCGAAAAAGGAATTCAAAGAATTTCTATGCTTAAAACCTCTAAAGAAATTTGGAATTCTTTAGTTGTAACTCATCAAGGCAACCAACAAGTTAAAAATAATAAAATTGATTTATTTGTTCAACAATATGAACAATTTTCAATATCGATGAGGAAACTATAGATCATTCATTTGCTAACTTTAATACTATTATTACATCTTTACAAGCACTTGATGAATCCTTTTCTAGCCGTAACCATGTTAGGAGATATCTAAGGGCACTTCCATCAAAGTGGAGATCCAAGGTGACGGCAATCGAAGAGTCAAAAGATTTGACAATCCTCACCCTCGATGAACTCATAGGCAACCTAAAAGTCTACGAGCTTGTCCTTGCTAAAGATTCCAAGCCTCAAAGGTGAAAGAGAAACACAAATCTCTTGCCCTTAAAGCCAAAAAGGCTTTGAGCGATGAGGAGAACTCATCTTTGAGTAGTGACGACGAAGAGTACGCTATGGCGGTATGGGACTTTAAAAGTTCTTTAGAAGAAAGGGTAGATCGTCAAACAACCGTATGACGATAAGAAAGGCTTTCGGAAAAGCAAAGAAGACGAATAGCCAAAGGATGATCGTGCTTGCTTTAAATGTGGGGACCCAAACCACTTTATTAGTAAGTGTCCCAAATGGGATGATCAAAAGGCGTTCGTAAGCGGCACGTGGGGAATGAGCGACGAGGAGGACGAAGAAATTTGTCTCATGGCAAATGACGAGGTATGTCACGAATACTATAGTAGTTCATCACTTGATGACGACTCATTGCATAATGAATATGATAAACTATGCAATATTAGCTTAAAACTAATTAACAAAACAAGCTTTTAAAGAGTCAAAACCAACGTTTAGATAAAGAAGTCATAGAATTAAAAGCAAAACTAAAACGTTTGGAAAAGGGTAAAATAGCAAGTGGTGAATGTGAACTTTGTGTTCAACTTCAAACACTAGTTGATCATTTAGATTCTAAAATTGCTAGAATGAGTACAAACACCTTAGATACAATACTCGATGGTGTTAAACCGTAACAACCAAAAGGGTCTAGGTATACAACAACTTGATCCATCAACTAGTGAAAGTAAAGAAACAAAATTTGTTAAAGAACTAGAAAAACCAGACCTTTGTTGTGGCGGATCCCACTGGATCCCTAAAAAGGGAACCGCTAGTGTACAAACCGGGATCCATGGATCTCTGTGACAACTAGTGGTAATAACATAGCTTCATCATCTAGAACCGAGTTCGTTATCGTAAATAGGAAGAAACCAACTCATGTCACCACTAGACATCCACCTCCAAAATTAATCCTACTTTTGCAAGAAACAAAGCACCATCTTTTCAAAACATAATGCATCTAGGAGACCTAATAACGTTTATCCAAGAAGTAACCATCAAATGGGATGGAACCCTAATATGCAAAACGGTTTCTCTTTTCAAAACTTTGCTCCATGGAATGCATACTCATCTTATCCATACATGTCTAACATGAATGGAATGTTTAACACTAATGGACCCATGAATAAATGGGGACCAAACTTTGAGTTTATTATTGTTTTAGGTGTGCTTAAAGGTCGACCTAGACCCCGATGAATGGGTCAAGGATAGCGGGTGCACGAGGCACATGACCGAATAGGATCTATTCTCCACATATGAATCCGTAAATGGAGGTAATGTGGTGTTTGGAAATAGCAAAAGTAGAATCATCGGTAAAGGTACGGTTTCTAACAAATCTCTAACCATTAACGATGTGTGTCACGTAGAAAACCTAAACTTTAATCTCTTAAGTATAGGACAAATATGTGATAAAAAGTGCAATGTACTTTTACCGAAACCGGTAGTAAGATACTTAAAAATGGCATAACCATAGGAAGAGGAATTAGGAAACATGGAGTCTATGTCATTAAAATCGGTAATGAACCTAAAGACAAACTATGTCTTACCTCTATGGATGATACTTGACCTTATGGCATCAAGATTGGGTCACGCCAACATGCGACTTCTTCAATCGCTATCATCCAAAGATCTAGTAAGAGATCTACCTAAGTTAAAATATGAACATCATTTTGTGATGCTTGTAATGTAGGAAAACAAGCTCATTCGAGTCATAAAGCTAAAAACATGGTGTCCACAACTAAGTGTCTAGAATTACTACATATGGATTTATTTGGTCCATCCGCTATCCAAAGTTATGGAGGCAACTACTATACTTTGGTAATAGTGGATGACTACTCTAGGTATACTTGGACAAAATTTTAAAGAACAAAACGAAACCTTTAACTATTTTGAAATATTAAGCAAAAGATCCAAAGACAACTAGGAAAACCCATAGTGTCTATTAGGACGGATCATGGTAGGAATTTGATAATGAAGTGCAATTCGGAGCTTTTGTGATGCTAATGGTATTACTCACAACTTCTCGGCTCCACGCACTCCACAATCGAATGGGGTAATAGAAAGAAAGAATAGAACCCTTCAAGAAATGAGTAGAACCATGCTTAATGAACAATCCATACCTCAAAAGTTTTGGTGTAATGCCGTTGATACTTCAACGTACATACTCAATCGAGTCTTAATTAGACCAATCTTAGGTAAAACTCCATACGAGTTACTCCGAGGCAAAAAGCCTACGTTAAATCACTTTAGAGTCTTTGGTAGCAAATGTTTCATTCTTAACACTAAAGATTACCTTACAAAATTTGATCCTAAATCAACCGAAGGTATCTTTTAGGTTACTCGCCAAATAGCAAAGCTTCGTCATATTAAACAAAGAAACAATGAAGGTAGAAGAGTCATTAAACATAAAATTTGATGAAAGTCCACCCAAACCCTCTCCACCTCTTGTCGATGACGAGATCATAGAAAGTGAAGCTATTGTAATAAAGAAAAGATAAATGAAGAAGAAGAACCTTTAATTGATGAAATAGTAAACATTAAAGAGTCCAAAGATCACCCCGTAGATAAGGTCATAGGAAAGCTAAACGAAGCGAACATTAAGATCTCAAGTTCAAAACCAAAGTAGCTTATTTTGTTTTGTTTCAACTATAGAACCTAAGAATACACAAGAAGCCATAAAAGATGAAAGTTGGGTAATGGCTATGCAAGAAGAATTAAATCAATTTGTTTCTAATGATGTTTGGACACTTGTCCTCCACCTAGTAATCAAACCATAATAGGAACCAAATGGGTTTATAAAACAAATTAGATGCAAACGGAGTAGTATCTAGGAACAAGGCTAGACTAGTTGCCCAAGGGTATAACCAACAAGAAGGAATAGACTTTGATGAGACCTATGCCCCGTGGCTAGATTAGAGTCTATAAGAATACTTCTTGCTTATGCTTGTGCTAATGATCTAAAGCTTTATCAAATGGATGTCAAAAGTGCTTTTCTAAATGGTCTTATTAATGAAGAAGTATATGTAGCTCAACCTCGGGCTTCATCGATTTTGAAAAACCCAAACATGTTTATAAATTAAAGAAAGCCCTTTACGGTCTTAAACAAGCTCCAAAAGCTTGGTATGATAGACTCAAGTCATTTTAATTAAACATAACTATACCATGGGGTTAGTTGACAACACACTCTTTACTAAGAAAAGGAGTCACATATAATCATAGTACAAATATATGTAGATGATATTATATTCGGATCCACTTGTCAAGACATGTGTGATGATTTCTCTAAAATCATGCATGACGAGTTCGAGATGAGTATGATGGGAGAACTTAGTTTCTTTCTTGGTCTACAAATTAAACAAGTAGAAGATGGTATCTTCTTTAATCAATCTAAATACATCAAGGAGATGTTAAAGAAATTTGGTCTAGAAGAGTCAAAACCAATTAGGACACCAATGTCATCCGACACCAAACTCACAAAAGATGAAGACGAAGAATCCGTTGATAATACTAAATATCGTGGCATGATAGGTAGTCTTCTCTACCTCACGGCAAGTAGGCGGATATCATGTTTAGTGTTTGCTTATGTGCTAGGTTTCAAGAAGACCCAAAACATCACACCTAGAAGCCGTCAAAAGAATATTTAGATATATTAAGGGTACAACACAATTAGGATTATGGTATCCTAAGGGCACGGGTGTAGAAACAATTGTATAGATTCGACCATGCGGTGATTACGTTGATAGAAAAAGTACAAGTGGGGTGTGTACTTTTATGGGATGTTGTTTAACATCTTGGTTTTCTAAGAAACAAACGGCTCTAGCAATATCAACAACCAAAGCGAATCGTCTCGCCCGCAAAGCATGCCAACAAACACTATGGATGAAACAAGCGTTAGTCGACTACGACATTCATCTAAGCGACATAGCCATTCTATGTGACAACAAAGGTGCCATCGACTTAAGCAAGAATCCGGTATTGCATTCTCGCACAAAGCATATAGAGATTCGTCATCACTTCCTAAGAGACAATGTTCAAAAGGGGAACATCTCTATTGAGAAGGTAGCATCCGAAGACAACATAGCCGACGTCCTCACCAAACCGTTGAAGCGGGAACAATTCAACCTACTTCGTCTTGGTCTTGGTCTAATGGAACAAACGTCGTAATTTAATTTTTGACTCTACAAGGTATGTAAACACTAGCCTTCTTCTTTCTGAGTCTAGGATCTCTATTTCACGCACAACTCACAAACAATACGGAATTTTCAAAACCCAAAGATAAGTTTTTTTTTACTTATAGCTCTCCTACTTTTTATATACACATTTTCAAAGAAAACCTACTTTCACAATGTTTTCTCTAAAGGATGATACCTTCCGTATCAATTTCACAAAAGCAATTTCTCACGTCTAGGACAAATCGCTTTTCATTATTAATACAAAGTAAAACCCGCTTTCATTGCATCTCATGTCTTTTGAATGCTAAAGGGACACATAACTAATATGTGTTTTCGGGTACATTCATTTAAGCTACAATGAATTAGGAGCATTGATAACACAAGATTACGTACTTATGTACTAAATATGTGTTTTCGGGTTATCTCAATAGGATACTTTTATACTCTCTAGTTTATTTTTATTTTCTTTTAGGGGTCGAGATAACCGCAACTCCAAATAGTTTGCATATAGGCACACAATAGGCAAAAATATTTTCAAAAGAAAAATTTTGTCTTTGCTCGAAACACGGACCCACGGATCCCAAATTTCATCTTTGGACGGATCCTCATGGGAAGGATCCGTGGAATCCGTGTATCTGAAGCTGGTTTTCAACTTCTATTTTTGTCACTTTGGATGAAATATCCACATTTGTCTTCATTTTGGGAGTATGCTCTTTAATGCTTGTGTTCTCATGATCACATGCCTTGAATTCATATCTAATCATTAGATTTTAATCCACATTTTGGGTCAAGCATTCATTACAATGTGTTGTTTTCTCTATATATAACTCCCAAAATGCTTGCATACTCCATCTCCTTCTCACAAACACACTTCATAATGTCATCCAAAACCCTTTAGAGAATCATCTAGTACAAACAATCATGATATCCAAACCTTTGTACTTCCACCATCCAAAATACCACAATCAAATGCTAGGATATCCGCCGGATTAGTATCCGATCTTGTTGTTTAGCAAACCAACCTCAAATGATTCATCCTCAAATAACTCACCACAAGATGCTTCCATTATAGCACCACCTCATCACCAACAAGTACACCAACTTCATCACCACCTAAAATAACTCTTTTGGAACTCCTTAGGACTCCAACAAGATATACCCAACCTAAAGAAAAGAAATAGTCTTTCCACACCCCCACATCACCAAATACTATTTTCAAGATCTTGAAACATCACCACCTCTAGCTCCCATCACATCACAAGAACATCTAGGTTCTTTTCCACCACCACATACAAACATTCCGGATTTTGATCCATATTTTCCTATTTTTCCACCACAACTTCCGCAACATAACTCAAATCAAAACAACCCGGAAAACTTCCGCACTCATTACCCACATCATTTACATTGTGAACATTGCCAATCCACTAGGAAATTGCAATAGAAGTTAGGGAAGAAATGCGTTTCATACTCAACCTCATCCTTGATCGCATCAATACCATTACTCATCAAAACCTCCATCCATAACCTTATGCAAGCATGGAAGGAATCTCTACTACTATTTTTCAGTTATATATCTTTTGTCATTTTCAAGAACAAGTCTTGTTCTTATTTTTACATGCTTGTAAGTGGCTTAACTACCACTACAATTTGTCGTTTTATTACAAGGCCTTGTTTACATACCTTGGCTCCCTATCTTGATTCTCGACAACCATAAGATCAATTAAGCATGTTACTAACTTTCTTTTGTAGGATTTTTCTTCTCTTGACGCCCAAACTAGGGGAGCTACCGTCAAGGGGGTAGTAAGTAGACTACTTTTTCCTCCAGGGTTAACTTTTGTTTCGACAAAAGGGGAGAAGAAGTAAAACTTAGGAGCTTTCAAAACTTACATCTATTCTTAAGTTTTACTCATCATAACATTATATTTTGTCATCAACAAAAGGGAGATTGTTAATACAAATAAACCGTAAAAATGTTTATTAATATTTTGTGATCTCTTTGTGTTTTGTTGATAACATATATAATGTTGTCTTAAGTATAATTATAAGGATACATGTTATTTTTGTAAAGCATTTACATATAATCTTTAAATACAAAATGTAGTAATAAAGCATTTGTTGTAATAGTTAATTAGGATGGGTAAAATCACAACCCATGGATCTTAACCCATACCCAAAGAGACTTGATACAATGTATACTTAGATACATTGAATCTAGATATAACCCATGGACCAACCCATGACCCATAACCAAAAACCCATGGGCAAGAGGGCGTTCCACGGATCCCTAGCTTTGTGCTAGCCGGATCCCAAGTGGAAGGATCCGTGGGATCCGTGGGAACAGTGAGGAAATTTGCCTATAAATAGAGAGCCATTTCTTCATTCTAACTCACCCTCTTCTTACTAAATCTCTCATACACTCTCATTCTCTTCTAACATATAGATCACTTGATCTAGAGAGTTGTTCTTCTTTTCTTTCTATTTGTGATTCTCATATAGGTCCTTCTCTAAGGCGAGATCACGAGCATTCTACAAGTCATCCAAGCAAGGGGTCCTTGATTGATTTGTCACTTGCAAGATTTTCAGAGCGAAGATCTTGTATTTGATATTTCACATATTTGTTGTGTAATAGTTGTGTTGGTTTGGTCCACCGTACTACGGACTCGGTATCTAGCTTTGTACCGGATAAAGTGTAAGCAACGTTGTGAAGGCTTCTCCGCCAAGTGAAGGAGTTTGTTGACATAGTGCTTGAACTCTCGAGTAGGTGACTCGGGAGTGGAGTAGGGCAAGGAAGGTGTCCTTGTAGCGAACCACTATAAATCGGTTGTGTCATTTCTATCCCTTATCTTTGTTTATTTACTTGCATTATCATTAGATCTATACGTTCTCAACATCCATACGATTTCACATAATATCGAATCTAAAGTTTTTGAAATCAACTTAAAATCGGCAAAACTATTCAACCCCCCCTTCTAGTTTTCCACAGTTTACTCGAAACATCATGACATAATGGGGTAAATGGCAAATCGTTGAAAGATAACACATTCTCATTAAATGTTTTATCTAACCTAACGAACTTATCATTGTTTCGTGCCTCATGATGATCTGCATATGATTGGTTTAATCATTTTTGTAAATAATAACAATAATGAAATGATGAATGAAACATATTGTGAAATAAGTAAAATAATAATCACTTGACATAAATTAGCTAACATACCATGAGATAAAGAAGCATTGACATGAAATTTTGTATTCAAATTGTTGTGATATAAAACCTTGTTGGAGTTGATATTGTTGGATGGGCATTTTTTATTGTTTGAATGATTATCTTGTACACCAATCGATTCATTAACATGTTGATACATGTTGTTTGGATAATGATGCTCCTTGTCTTTCTTTCTCATCGAATAATGTTCAAAGATATTTCATTAAAATGGTTTGTTTGTGAAAAATAGATTTGTTGCTGATTTGATATCATGAAAATTGGTAACCTAAAATCAGAATTAATGAGATGAATTAGTGTAGAAAAATACACTTTGTATATATATGTAAGCCAAACATGGAATGTAATTAATTAGTAATTAGTAATCTAGTAATGACATGTAAACAAAATTGAACCACTTATATGCTAAAAGGGTCATTGTTAGTTTAAACTAAGTAGGCCCATGAAATGCCCAAAAAACCACAACCCGGATTAGAGAATTGGATGTAAGTAACCCGTATTGAAAATATTACATGCAAAAAAATATTTGGTTGAGTGTAACTTGCCATACGGCACACTCCCCAAATTTACTACCTAATCATCTTCCCAATCTCAAGGTTAGTCATTATTTTTTACATCTAACTACCCAAAAATCTAAAAATCTGTAAGTGTAAGTTTGATAGCGATTGATCATCCAAATGCTATGGTGTTTTCGGAATGTTGCTTTGCATGTTTAATTTGTTTTTTATTTTTCTTCAGGTTCATATGAACAGTGATCAATTGCAGTGAGCCCTTAAAAGTTTTGTCTGTTATATGGTTGAAAATAAGTTAACATCTGTTGTTTTAGGTGATAATAGAGTGTGATTAATTAAGTATTTGTTATCTAGGTTATTTGATTAGGATTAATGTGAGTTTTTTTATACATATTTAATTAGACTGTTGATTGATAATGATATTTGACATACATATGGCATAAAAAGTATCTAATAGGGTATGATTTTGGAAATGGATGGTTATGATACTGATTAAGTAAATAAGCATGATACTAAAATAGTCGATGCTAGTTGCTTTCAAGTGAAGTGTTTACATATATTTAAAAGGTAACTGATTTGTAGTAAATGATTTGGCAATTGTATGTTGATTTAGTGAAAAAACATGTTTCATTGTTTTGTAGTAGGATGTCGTACATAAACATGATGGTTATAATAGAAGATGTTACTTGCTTGAAAATGATGATGTTGTACATATCTTTGTGTCAAAACTGATTTGTAGTTATTGATTTTCCCATTGTTGACTTGGTATAATAAAATGATTCATGTTTTTTGTAGTGAAATTAGCATTTGATATTGGTTAAGTATGTAACCATCAAAATATAAAATAGTAAATGTTTTGTGCTTTAAAAAACGGTGTTTACAACTCTTTATAAAGAAAGTCATTTGTAGTTTCTGATTAAACCATTAATGGAAGTTACATACATAGACCTCCAAGTTTATTATAGCGTAGGATTTGAGAAAGCGATGCTTATGATGATGTTTAAGTACAAAAGCATCGTACTAAAAAAGTGGATATTACGTGTTTTGAAGAGAATTGTCTACATGTATTTGTAACGAACTTGATTTGTAGTTAGTGATTTGCCCAATGTAAATTGATTCTTTACTATAAAATTGTTTGATAGTTTTTGTAGTAGTATGCCATCTGATATGGCATATGTAAAACCCTAAAAATCGTAAACGTGTTAAATGACTATTTTGCCCTCAAGCTTAATAAATGTGAAATATGTAATATGCGTCAAGATTGTTTATTTTATATTGACACTTAAAAGAATAATATTAAATAAGAGAAAACAACTTTAAATTACCTAATGAATATTACACCATGTACAATACTATACATTAACTTGAAATAAAAACCAATACATTTGTAAATACAGTGAATTGATTAGCATTTATTTGGTCTATCATATTCCCCCTTAATTTGGCCCTTTTAGACGCTCCACATGATCCCATTAACTTCTCATTTAATTCAAATGAATACCTTTTATCTCCTCATTTGTAACCATCTCTTACCAAGTCAAAACTTACTTGCAAACCTTAAAAATAAAACAAAAGAGTCAGCTAGTTATTTTCTCCCATTTCATTCGAATCAAACACAAAAGTACAAGGTGTTTTGAAAGAGTGCTGTTGTCGTGGGCATCAATAGGCCAAAGGAAGGTTGGTTTCGATTAGTTTGGTCCTTGTTTCTTCCACACGTACAACCCTAGACAAACAAAGTGACGGCTCATTCCTTTACTCCATCCCTTTCGACTTCAAGCAGGCCATAAGGGGGTTGGTAACGTGCTCAAGGGCTGTGATATAGGCGGATGTGATCGTGGGAAATTGATTCAAAAAGAAAGCTTGGTCGTGAGTTTTCTGTCGGGGGTTTTGGTTCGATCTCGACTTGGTTTTGTTCTCCTCCGTTCGACACCTTACAAGGGTAATCGTATCATCTACCCTATTTCATTCTTTTGCTTTCTTTGAATTGCTGTCGTGAAGCTCTAACCATGGTTAATCAAATTATATCCTTGCATAAAATGATATGTTAAAAATCATCACATGAATGACACGTTAATGTACATGAAATCATGAATCAAGGCACCTCAAATGATATCTTTGGCTGCATGAAATAATGAGTATTGATTCATGGGTATTCGACCCATTTGCTTGTTACCTTTCGAATCCGTTTCGACCTCGCTCTGTACAACCCTCATGTAATCTATTTGGTCTCTTTTGGAATGCATGCACACGTTTAAAATCTTCTACACAAAATGGTAACTCTTTTTGCCTCATAAAATATCATTTCGAAAGGGCATATGTCGACCCTACTGTAAAATGTCTTTGAATTCTTGTGTCCTCAATTTGCACAGGCATGCATACCATACACGCTTAAAATCTTACATACAAAATGATATATTATTTGTCATATAAAATGATATGGTTGGCATGAAATCATGCATTTGTACACGTATATTATCGAAAGGAACGACCATGAAGTCGACCCCTATGATACCATTTTAAATTATATCATTTATGACTAAATCTGCTAAATACGGAAACCTGCTATTTTCGGAAAGTTGCTAATTATAGAAACATGTTATTTTGAAACGTGCCTAAAATAGGAAGTTACTAAAAGTGGGAACCTGCTAAAAATGGAAAGCTATCTAAAATGAGTAATCCGACTTTAATAAGCGTTATCCAACTTCATATAGGTTCCGGACGGCGAGATTGATTCATCGTGTGACTTACTTTCCTATTTTGCTTACTCCGAATCAGGTACAGATATTCTATCCCTTTTCAGTAGGGATTTCTCCTGACTTTTCGATCCTTGACTTTACTTCACTTATGATATCCCTTTGCTATGATTTCCTTATGCTATGATCCTTTTGATATGATTCCGACTTAATCCTTTGATATGATTCTATTCGCTATGATATTAGTTTGTTATGATTATGAACTCCTGATTATGAACTCCTGATTATGAACCATCTGATTATGAACCTCTGATTATGAACCATCTGATATGAACCTTTGATATGAACTTTGATATGAACCCTTATGATATGATATGATTATGCTTTAACCCTTCAGTTTGATACCCGAGCCAAATATGTGTTCCTAGTCATGAAGGTAACATGACCATGTCATTGATGCACCAATGGCATGACTCCGGTGTAATACGAGTGATGATACACACCGTCCCCATTATGATATGATATGATTATGAGCTCACTATATGTATATGATTTGGCCACTATGATATGTTTGGGCGTATGGATGCATCCTAGATATGATATGTTCGAGGATTTGATCGATCGTTTGTTTATATGGTGAATGATGTGGGTGTGCAATCTGCGTCTTCTGATCACGGGAGCTAGCTTCTCCATTTGTTACCGAGGTCTCCCTCCTATTTTGTATGGTATTCGAGGTCACCCTCCGAATACAATGGCTACTTGTGATATGATATGATATGATATGTTTAGGGCTCGGGTAGATTTACGATAACCCTTACACTTTTGATAAACCTATATTGTACCTTCCGTATTCCCCAACGCACCATAATCGTATTACTTGTTCATTACTCAATACCCTTATATGATTCACTTTACCAAGATATAGATACTCCATTACATTGATCATCGCACTTTCATTTCGTTACTTGGACTATGGTTCCATTCACGTCTTGGGTTATTATATGTTTATTGGATTTGATTATGCTATTCATGTTTTATATGACTACCGATTTCCCGCTATTGCGATATGATTTCTATACGGTTATCTGATTTACCTTCTGTCATCTATTTATATGTGATCTCACTGTTATGTGAACCTCTGAATTGTCTGGTGACCATGCTAATGTGTAATCGATAGTTTTGTCTGTTTATTATTTGTACTTCTTTAAGTTAATCTCGTGAACTATGACTATCCGTTGTATCCTTATCTGCTTATTGTTGATCTGCCATGGTTACATTTATGTCTATGTTACGGCTTGCTTGGGTAAATGGTTCAACTTGTGACGTCTGGCTTGTTAACTTGTTTAATTGCCTTGCTATGCCCCTAGTTCATTTAATTATAATGCTCATCGTATTTCCTACTTGTTACGTGTATTGCCATGTTTTGATTGCTATTAGTACTTCCGTTGTTGTAATCTTGGTTATGTTTTCAACTAAGGGTTTTAACTTTGTGTGATTGCCATGCTCACTAACTAATTAATTTCTTCCGCTTGCCTTTAGATGTCTGTTTGACTTGTATGTCTTACATTTTCTGAATTGATTGTATGCCGTATATGTTGTGTGGATACGACCTCGCTATGCTTATGTTCCGATGCTTGTATACCGGTTTGTATGTGCTTGTATGCTTGTCATGATGCTTTGCTTTGTTTCGTTCTCCTCTTATCATTCGTTTTGGATATCTCAGTATAATTGTGTTCTGCGAATCCTCATTGACTCATTGTTCTCTTTCGTTGCGACCTTGTTATCGATTTCCTTTGTTTCTTTTCGTTTACGCTTTTATTTAGCTTTCGTTTTGTTATATCATTCCTTTGGGCTTTTAAAGCTCGGTAGCATTTCTTTCTGCGGCGGGTTTTAGGTTTGAAGATGGGCTTGATGGGTGAGAGTTGGATTATCCGAGTGGACCAACCCTAGTTACCTTATTATTTGGACATACTTTGAAGAGTTTTTGTTTTGATATTTCATTTCATTTTGGATATTGTATTTTCCTCGTTTTTATGATTTGATACCTCATTTTAAGGTTTCCGTTTGTAAATATTTTATTTGTATGTTCTGATATGACACCAGAATGTGACACTTCTACCCTTGTCGGGTTGGGGTGTTACAGCATAAGTGCAAAAACATCATGCTAAAATAACTGATTTGTAAGTGCATTCGAATGAGTGTTTACATCTGTTTATAACGAAACAGATTTGTAGTAAATGATTTGGCCATCGTATGTTTATTTTGGTCTAATAACAGTATCATTGTTTTTGTAGTAAAGAGGCATTTGATATTGATTAGATAGATAATCATCATACTAAAAATTGTATATGTTATGTGCTTAAAAAAAACTGTGTTTACATCTTTTTATAACGAAACTAATATGCAGTTACTGATTTGCCCATTGTTTGTTTATTTGCTCTAATAACATGTTTCATTCTTTTTATAGTAAGGTTCCATTTGATATTGATTAAGTACATAACGACCATACTAAAAAAGTATATGTTAGGTGCTTTCAAAATACATGTGTTTACATATGTTTATTAAGAAAGTGTTTTGTAGTTACTGATATGGACATTTTTTGCTGATTTGGTCTAAATACACGTTTCTGTATTTTGTAGTAAGATGCCATTTGAATTTGTTGTTTGGCTTGACTGTAGAACGTTTCCGAAATCACAGGTAATTCTTGACTATGACATATCTAATTTTACAATTGTAATCTAGTTAAAGTGATATAAAATGGAATAAATCTGTTTCAGGATCTACCTGAAATCTTTTGGGAGGATGGATATAATGGAAACAAACATGTGTACTTGATAAGCACCAATAGGATTCGTGTGAAAGTTAATATAGTGAAAGCACACAATCGGCCATTTGCACTGAAGGGAAACAAATGGACTGAATTTGCAAGAGATAATATCGGACAGCGTGTTAGGTTGTTGCACTTTATCCAGGAAGGAGATGATACATACTATGTGACGGGGTATGATGGTCATGGGGAGGAATTCGGAGGATACGAAGGGATAGAGGGACGTTATAAACGGTTCCATAGTTGTGTTTGGGCATCATCATTTAGGGCTTAGGTATTCTATTTTGTAGTTAAATTAAAATATCATTACTTTTTTATTATACTACTGTATTAATTAGCATTTTGATATTTGGATATATAGTAACAATTTTGAATTTTAACAAATGTAACCTTTGTTTTCAGAAATTGTCGGGAGCTTTCTTAACTGGGCTAGGCCAAACTGGGAATATTGCTATTAATGTTGAAGGTCACAGGTTTATAGTTCCTGTCAGTCGTGTTCAAGTTAATAGGGTTAACGTTGGTAACGACTATGAACTGTTACAACAATCTTGGGATGAAATTCAAACAACTTTGCATTTGCAACCTGGAATGCATTTCTTGTTCACAAATATGTGAATACTGAATTTTGGATGATGGCTTTTAATACTGATGGGAGTCAACATACTGAGGTGCATTTATTTGGAGCAACACGACTAAATATGAACCAACCTTCAATACCTCCTGAAGACAGAGGTGCAATATATATTTCGTTATACTTATATAAACTTAATTCTTTGCGTTTAAACTTGTGACGATATACTTAGTTATAATATTTCTTTTAGTGATATGGGAAAAACTAATTTAACCCTATTTAACGTAGTATCATCTGTACATGCTTGAGCAAACATTTATATGCAAAAAGGTATTAGTGATTATTAAGAAATTGCGTTTGAGTGATGTAAGGTGTTTACCAATAACATATCCTACGGTTTTGTTATGATAATCATTGAATATTTTGTATTGACATAAATTAGTCTATTGATCCTAAATATGTTAACCTTTTATGTAGATGATGACAGAATGTATCACCTGTGTCGCTGGCCAGCTCATACTGTCCATTTTGGTGAATTCCGTGATGTATTCTATAAGAGGTTCTGTTATATAGTCGTTATGCAACGATTGGTAAGTAGTATTTTTATATATTTACTTTTACTATTTGCGTCTTTAAATAAGTATTTAGTATTATATGTTATTCTTAATACATTGCAGACAATACCGGCAGAGTTCTTGGTGAACCATCCAATGCACACATAGACTCATGCCTTGATGAGAAACCAAAATGTTGAATACAGAATGACTGTCAAGATGGAGTTTCACAAGGAGGACCCAGAAAGGACAAATCATATAAACGTATTCGGTGCATGGAGTGAGTTTGCTGAGGAATGTCGATTTGGGTATGATAAGATGATACGCTTCAAGTACATGTATCTGCTAACAGATTTGGATGGAGAAGAGGAGGAGCAGATTCCCGTGTTTCATGTCTGTTAAACAATCCTGTGTTATGCATGTTTGGATAATCTTTTGGGTGGTCAATATGGTATTTACTTGGATCTTATTAGACTAAGTTATGTGTGCATGTATATATATTATGTGGATTGTAAATGTTGGTGGTAGGATCGTACGAAACAATATTTTGATTAACTTATTCCTATGAAGGCTTGGTACTAAGTAATTAACAATATTAGTATGTAATCTACAGATGTCTTTCTATTATGGTTAACATATGTTTTAGTAAGAATATATATGCTTTAGTTTGACATTTTTTGAATATTGGTTATAGATGGAGTGTAAACAAAACAATAAGTCTTAATTATATAACTAATGTAAAGATGCGTAAAGGAAAAACGTTAAAACTTCATTCATAATGATTGCCAAAAAATGATAATTATTGGAAAAGTGAGGATATAAAAGAACACAAATAATTGAAAAAACTAAATGCATGAAGTATGAATCACTTATCGACTTTTACTTCATCATCAACATGCTTGTTAATACACATTGATTTTTCCTGGGCATGATCATGATTAAGAGTATGGCTGTGGTGTTCACATTTTTGGTTGAAACACATCCAATTATCATTTTGATCATCCTGGACAACATGATCATCAACATCCTTTTTTAATACCATGTTTTCTTCATTGTGAACATGGTATTTACAATATTTGTTGATACAAATTCATTCTTCCTCCTGATCATCAGAATGTACATTGCTATTCTCAGATTCATTTGCTTTTTTAACTATTTCCCTTTTATTTGTTGGAAGACAATCCTATAATGAAAGAAAAAAAAGTTAGACGACATAAGTTAGTTGGTAATATTTTGTTAGAAGTAATGTAAATCATACCAATTCATCATCTGAAATTATGATGATAGGTGGATCTTGTATCTAAAAATCATTTGTAAGTTTAGAGTCATCTTCTTGCTGGAAAGAATGAAAAATACGAATGTTATAACGATGTATTTCCACCTACATTTGCGTTCATGAGGAAAAAAAAGTAAACTATATAAACTAAATATGCAAAAGTATATTCACCTTTGTAGCATTATGTTGATGACGATCCATGTGATATTGTTGTTGAGAATGGTTTTAAAAAATACTCATAACATTTAGTTTATAAAATGATAGTATATATAGGGATGGAAAAGAAACTAATTTTAGGCAATGATATGGATATAAATTAAATAGTTAAAATGTAAGAACAACAATATTTTCGTTTCTTAAAAATTAAGAACAATATTATTGTAAATTTGAAAGTTGTTAGTATGTATTTTCGTTTTTTATTACATTGATTACCAATAATATTTGATTTGTTAAAGCAATATATGTCAATGTTTAGGTGTTTTTTTAGATTTGTGGTATTATGAAAAAATGTTGTTTACTTCTCAAGCCAATTATCACTTATGTAAAAAAGTTAAACGATTCTTCTATTTATTTGAATATATTGGTACATATTGTCCAAAAGAATATTCTTTTGCCATTA
This sequence comes from Chrysanthemum lavandulifolium, assembly GCA_022545495.1. Taxonomy (NCBI): domain Eukaryota; kingdom Viridiplantae; phylum Streptophyta; class Magnoliopsida; order Asterales; family Asteraceae; genus Chrysanthemum; species Chrysanthemum lavandulifolium. The sequence goes on along the minus strand of CM040238.1, from coordinate 151,024,083 downwards.
ATTAGTTATATTTAGATTTAGTATTCATAAATGTTAATGATATTTGGAAAAAAGTAAATGTTTAGTGCACTAATTGTTTATTTAGACGTGTTACTACATAAATATGCATATTGAAATTGATATTTAAATAACATTCATACAAACAATTTATAACAAAACATAACAGATGATTTAAAGGAAAACCATCAAGTTGGTTCATATTGATTTAATATGATAATGAGTAAAATTAGACAAATTAAAGAAAAACCATAAACTTGCTTCATATTTAAAATTAGACAATTTAAACCAATTGTAACAATTATTTAAAGACAACTTATTTGTATGAAAATAAAAATAAAGTTCAAAAAAAACATATATGTGTAAAAATCGTCATCGCTTTCTTCATTATAGGTTGAATCATATCCAAGTGACTCGTCATTAATGAAACTATCATTCTCATCTTCATCATAAATGGAATCGACGCTATTGATATCCGAATCTTGTAACTCTTCTCCGGCTTCCTCATCTATGTAGTTGTTATGAATATCTACATCATAATGATCTTGATGAAGATCATTTATATTCACCCAAACACCATCGTCAGTTGAGTTGTTACTGTTATGTAAATCTTCAATGGATTCTTCATCAATAAGAGCCCATTTTTTTGTTGATGCAACAAAGTGTTTTGTTTATCAAACAAATGCTCGTCAACACTGAAATCATCCAAATGGTGGACATTAGAATTAGTTTCGTCAATTATGTTGTCATCCTCCTGAACAATTTCTTTAGCTTTCAAGTCAATAGAAGTTTCAAAAACATCAACGACATTCTTAGAAGACTCGTCTTCTTCTTCATCAGTAGACGAATTGTTAATTTGAAACTTATGTTTCTTTGTAACAGAAGTCTGCGTATCTTTGTTTGTGCGCTTTATGCGCAAAGGTTTTTCATCATCCGATTCCTATAATAACATATAGACATTATTGATAAAAGATTAGTAGTATGTTTTCGTAAAGTAGTAGTAACCATCAATGAAAGCACATAAAAAGTATTATAGGTGGAATTACGTCATTTTTATCATGTGAATCTTCTTCAAACCGATGGTGAGTAGCGACATTTTCATCAGCATGCCTATTTGCCAAGGTAGCATTCTTTATTAATCTTCGACGTTTTTTGTACCAGTATCAACCTACAATTTAAAGACAATAACTAAGTTTTTAAAAATGGAACATGGTAAAGCTTACAAAATATATACTAGTATAATAGAAGCATACCACATCATCATCTGATATGACAATTACTGGATGAGTTTTGTGTTCCATGACGGGAGGGTCGGTAGACTTATTCTTGTCTTCTTCATTGATTGCATTGGTTGATTTTGCACTTGTCATGTTTTGATAATTTTGATAATAGACTTTTTTAATATGATGATGGTGTGTTAATATAGGATGTATAATTTTCAAATAAGGAAGCGGTATATTTTAAATGTGTGACATATTTTTCGAATATTTTGATAGTGTGATAAACTTTTTTGAATGAATATTTATTTAAAGTACCAAATCGTTAAGGAAAATATATGTTTCTTTTTTGTTTTTTTAGATGAATGACTTATAGATTATATCTTTTGAGAATGTATATGAGATTTAAGTTTATAAGAAGATATTGTGTTAAATCTGATTTTTAAAATGTAATTTACGTTGTTATTATCCTTTTATTCTGTGACAAATATGAGATTGATACTTTAGTGAACCAATCATAATATTACAAAAGTGTGATAAGATTAAGTAATATTATTTTTAATGCTTTTTGATATACATGAAAGCTAAAAGTAGATATATTACTAATATTGTTGAAAACGGTTAAAGTAACATGTAATAAAGATGTAAGCGAATGGTAACATGTAAATGCATATAAACAAAAAAAAAACAATAAAGCACACACTAAAACTTAGAAGTTACTTCAAAACCTGAAAAATTGCCTAAACAATCATATGATAAATATTATATACATAAAGTTACTAAAGAAATAAAGAATATGAAAATAAAATCCATAAAATAGCCAAAAATATTGGCAAAATTGTTTAACATCAATCATCTACATAGTAGATGAAGGATAATAGTTGCTTCAAAATGGAAGCACGCTTATTGAAAATATAAAAGGATAAAAACCAAAACATTGTTTTTTGCAAACAGAATTGCATAACCGGAAAACCAAATAATTAACACATTAAGTCTGGTGTTTGAGCTCTAATCTTTAGGCTCAATCTTTACCTTGACCAATTCTTGAGTTCCATTGCTTGCTACCTCATCAGGTTCGTTGTTAACCTCATCAAGATCAACCACCAAACTATCATCAATATCGACAACCACACGCCTCTTCTTTTGACCAAAAGTACTTGGATTTCCAGGAGCTTCACATGATGGAACAACTGTCTTGGGGGTATCTTCAATATTAAAAGCAACAGTCTCTACATTCTTGAACTTGGTTGTGTTGGGAGCATTGACTTGAGGAGTTTGGACATCGTCGATGACCTCCTAATAACATATTTTTAACACCAAAATTATATAATGGCTATTGTAAAATTGTTCTAATTATTACTTATTTACATCTACAATATAAGATAGAATATTAATAACAGATTACCTCGGTGATGAAATCCTTTTTAAAGGTATTGATCAAAGCCTCTTCGTCCGACATCAATTTGACTTGGTAGACATGGTTGTTATTGCTTATGTTGAAATCCGTATATTCAAAGCGGAATAGCAACTTTTACCAACACTACAAAATAAAGGACCTTTGCTTACTAAAGGAAGAGAGAAAAAGTGTAGATTCGGTCACTAAAAGCCTTTTTTCTACTCCCACTAAACAAAAAGAGTGAGTAACAAAGGGATCACTAAATGTCTATAATTACTAAAAAAGCGAGAAGCAAATGTCCAAAAGATTTGCGACTATAACGTTTAGTGAGCAAATGGTTCTTAAAGCTTTTCTTATAATAGGATGTATTAGCTCAATCGGCACTTATTTAAGATATTTTAGTCGGTAAAAGTCTTGATATATTAATCTAATTTTTATCTATAATTTTGCTTGCTGAGCTTATATCAATTATCAAAGCGACTTATCATTACAAACATACATAAAATATTACATTTCATCTCTCAAAAGGTGCAAATACATTGTCGGTTGGGAATCACCCATCAACATACAATTTTAGATACCTACGATTGCATGTTCTTGAAGCAATCTTAACATCTAAGAACATTAATATAGGGTTCCAATATGTGTGCTCCAGAACAAGCGTGCATATGAACCGGCTCGGTCAAACTCGGCGAGATGCAACCGATGCAACCTTCTCGATCAATGTCTCCTGTTGGCACCGTTTATAAGCAGTACTAAGTAAGCGACATGAATATAATTCAAGGATTGCCTTTTAGTTAAATGCTAATCTGATCTCGACAAAGTAATCTTGAAGTCACGGTTTGAGATATTTTTGTAAGTCTCTGACAATGACCACCGCAAAATTTTTTATAAAAAGTTAGTATCGAATACTAAAGCCTATGGCAAGTTCAAGAACCGAGAACACAGTTAAATTGTGAGTTAAATATCTAAGGAAACATATTTTGGTTCAATTTCTAGGAAATATATCAAGCACACTAGTACTTAATATAAACAAAAAAAGTTGTATTAGAAAAAAGCAGCTACGTATTCATAAGATCTTACATGGTTTGGTAACACGCTAAAGTCAAGTAAAGGGGATCCTAGTGCCTCTTTGATGTATGTTTCCTGCAATAAGAAAAAAGTAACGTACTTTTAAAAGCCATTAACTCGTACTTAACAAAGGCTAGTAGCCAATAGGCTGATCTCTCATTAACTCTAAGAACTAGAGGTGGCAAAATGAATTAGGCGGGTTGGATCCGGGTCAAACGGATTATTTTATGCATTTGGCCCGCTAAAGATAAAGAACCCACATCAACCCATTCATCGATAAATATATAATGACATCAAGAGTTACAGGATTGTAGAATAAAAGCGAAGCAGACGGGTTGTCACGGTGGCTGAAATAAACCTCCATTGAATCGGTGGGTTCCAATGCGAACTTCTTTCTTAGCTTTTGGACACGGTTTACAACCTATAATAGTAAAATAAACTAGCATAAGACACACATATCGTTAGCAATTAACATATCTTTTAGAACTACAAATACACACATATGGTGCGATGAAGAGAATGCCTTTTCCTAGATTATTTTGAGTAATGCTAAGACGATTAAAATTTCTTATTTTTTTGTTTCAACTATTATTGCAATAGTGGTAAGTGGGTACAAAAGGGATATTACATTGTAATTTATCATGTTTTATCTCTTCAAGCATTATGTGTTCATTACGATTGGTATGTACAAGTAATGCGACTACACATCTATTATTGTAGATAAATCAAGAAATTATGCTTTTGCGGATGTAGAAGCATATTATGGATATGTAATCTGTACCTCGATGAAGCTTTTGTATTTAGAACCGAAGAACAGTGGTGGTATTAATGAAGATACATCGGTATCGACAAGGCGATAGATAGACTTTATTAGAATTAGATTGCACAAAGAAAATTATCGACCAAAACTTCAAAGATCAACTCAAACACCTCTTAAGGACAGAAGAACTATGTTTCATACATGTTGTAGAAATTCTAGGAGATCCGCATCTGTTAAGCGACACCCAAAATACATGGAACTTGTGTGACATGGTCTCTTCCATTTAAAATATACACGGAAAATTCATAATGTTGTATATGAATAAAAGCAGAAACAAAAATGACGATCAAGTTAAACATTTAACTTATCGCAATGAGTGTGACAGCAGACGGTGGTTGTGCAAAAGTTGATTCTGTGCAAATAGGTAGGGAAAAACCTAATGTATAAGTTTAAAAATATGCGAATTTTGAAAAATAGAATTAGAAGAATCGATTTACTTTTTAAAGGACCTGAACTCATACCATGAAAGTTGCGAGATCCAACCCCATTTACGGATACATTCGGAATAGTTGTTAAGTAGCGATACCCAATCTCGGGTAATACCTATGTCAAAGATGGAAAAACAATTCATAAGTGAATTAATTGATGAAATCTTCGCACCGAGCAACAAGCCCCAAACATTTCAACATAGATCATACAGGTTCTTGCTCTCCATCCGGATAGGTGATCGTCTTTGTTTCCCCGAAAGCACCAATAGATTTTGCTTATTAGTTAGGCTATGTTACATAACATTTATAAGCTCAACAAGTACCACTTTACCTTCTCTCATAAATCTTCAAGTCTCAAACTCGTCATTAACAATGAAAACCTAATCACAATTGGATACTATATCACGGTTGCAAAGAATTAACTATTGTATACATATCGAATTTTGAGAGCACTCAACTGAATTCCAACAACATCCATTCGCCATTTTCCCCAATGTCTAATGCTCCTTGATCCTACTTTAAGGTGAAGTGCGAAAAGTGAGGCGTGTAACGTGAGCATCCGTGTCATCGGTCAAGATACAGTTATTCACTTACTTGTTATTTGACTTTATTTACGTCTATTAAGGGGTGGGGAATAAGTTGTTGCGACTTTTGTACACATACAAACTTGATTTATTCTTTTGTAACAAAAATATGTTTTTCTTGTATTCATGTTGACCTGACATGATGATCGAAAGTTAAAATAAATTGGACAAAAATGTTATGATTTAACCCAACCTATTTAGACCGTACATACTTGCTTGTTACGACCGTTACCCTCCCGCTTTGGCACCCTAGTCCAACGGATGTTTTAAAAACATGACAACCCCAACTATACCATTGTTCGTTCGGAAATTATGAAACCCTCACACTGTTGGTGAGGTACAAGTCGGACCTACAACTAAAAACATAGATACACAATTTGTATGGCATACATCAAGGCAATGGGCCACCTCGGTTTAGTCTGTGATCTCGGCTTTATCAATAACTTTCTTACGATCGGGCCTAGAAATTGAAAAACAAGCGCATGAAACCAATCCGCAAACTCAATCTATGACATACATTTAATATGGTGACATTACCTAGCCTATAAAATTGGCAAAAGAGTTATTGTTTGATTTTGGAGGTGGACTATTTTGAAGCAACAAAAGCTTTTAAAAGAACTTTTACACATATATCGTTAGCAATTTCTTTTAGAAATGTTAACTATTGGTTATATTATCCTCGTGTGGTGCGACTTGTCGACAATATCTTTACACACACACACACACACATATCGTTAGCAAAACACACATATCTTCAATAACCCCAAGGGGGTGTATAGATGTTCAAAGTGCACAATCTCAGTACATGACAACACCTTTTTGTGCTATATATCATGTTGCTTTCAAGCAAAACCATTTCATGCCAAGTATTACAATTTCGAATGGAATTTTATGCTAATAATTTACTCATAAAACTCACAAAACTAAAGAATCGATAAATAAAGTAGAATTAAGAATGTAGAAACCATTTTAAGCGACCACAAGCTAATTTGAACTTGTTATTTATTAGTTTCGATGATGACTACCTTCAACATATTTTAAAATAACAAGAGCGTTTACTTATGCATCTCGGATCTATTATGGCGTTAACTACAATGTGGCGTAAACAACATATGTCATGATTTGGAAACAACGCTAACTATATTTATACTTGTTTATACATAATCATTCACGAACAACACTACGAAACATACAAAATAACATTTCTACAATTAAAAAGGCGATATATAGCAAGTGACAACACAAATCAATAATTGAATCAAATAATCGATGATCAATCAACAAAATTAGGTCTAAATTAAAGCTACAAAAGAGATGAAATAAACTCTAAAATTAGGTATACTAATGCAATAAACCATATACACAGAAATAAGCACCTTGATTATGTTATAATTAGACCTTTGATTGAAACAAACCTAATATAGGCTAAAAGTAATACTACAATAACAATATGAAACAAAATGGAATCGAATTCAACTCGCTTGCGCCACCGCTAAAAATTATCATCGTCTCCGGTGGATGATCGTCGTCGCCGTTAAAAGATCATCATCGCCGTTAGAAGACCCATGTCAGCGTCGCCGGTATATAATCGCCTTTGACGTTAGATTATCGTTGTCGCGATGATGATCGCGGGTTTTAGTGGTGGTGACGACGGTTAGGGTTTCGGTGGAGTGGTGGAGTGGTGTGATTTGGGATCGAGAGGGTGTGAGATTTGGGAGGGAGTGGTGGAGTGGTGGAGGGTGTTTGTTTTTATATATCGAGACATTTTTGTTTCGATTTTTTTATTTTATTTTGTTGACTTTTATAAATTTTAGTAGGCAAATGTTTTAGTGAGTAAATGTCATAAATTTTGTAGTGCAACCATGACATTGAGTTCAGTCGGAAAATAGTCATCGACTTCATTTCCATACTTCTTAATAAGGTGTGCTTGTACTCACAAAGCTTGACTATCATGTTGTCAAGCAATGACGATGTAGAGCCGGTATCATCAATAACACGGACGATGATTTTCATCACGAAATGTAATATCTGTTCGGTGTGTATATTCTTATATTAAATTTAAAATCGAGAAAAATATTGAAACTAAATATATAATTAAATAATGAAAAAATACATACTTCATCCCAACGGTAGTGATTTCTCTATGATTCTGCAATGCTAAACACTGTGGTTTTGTACTTTGAAGATCAGGAAGATGATTGCTTATTTTCAATTTATTTAACAGCACATCCACACCTCTTGCAAGCAAGGAATGCCCGATCATGCTCTCGATGAATCTTGTGTATCTTGGCATACACAATACAATTCATTTTCGCAAATAAATGTATAAATTGGTTATCTAACTTTTATGATTAAAAATTGACATGTTTAAATAACGAATTACAAAATTATTTAAAAGTAGACTCACGATTATCGAATCACGGATCTGTGACCATTTTCTTAACGGCACCATTGAAAAACTCTTCCGAGTCAGTTCCTTTTTAGTGGGGGAGAAAACAGTAATGGTATGTTTGGCAGGATCATACCCTTCTATTTCTGCATATGATGAGTGTCTAAATACTCATCATTTTTATCTTGTCTAGACTACAAAATCATCGAAAACACTCGAAACACATCAAAATGATCAAAATATCACAAATCAGTGTTTTATGTGTTTTAAATGCAAAATATCAAAATCGGATGAAAAATGATTCAAGTTTGCAAAATTGGCGTTTAGTCCCCAAGTTTTAAAAGTTGTCAAATCTAGTCCACGGAATTCAAAATATGGAATTTTATCATTCAAGGTCCCTGAAATATTCTAAGTTGTAAAAAATGATCCTTGAATGATTCTTTGGTCAATTGGCAAGAAAGGTCCCTAAAGTTTGAAAAATTGGAAAAGTAGTCCTTGGACATTTTAAAATGGGATTTTATGCAAAAAGGGTCCTTGCACTATCAATGTTTGTCATTTTTGGTCCTTGTTATAAGTTTGGAAAGTTGGCATGATCAGTCCTTGAAGTTTGATGAAATTACATTTTTGGTCCTTGTTATTCATACTAAACCAAGCGGACACCTTATCATATATCAAGCCCAAATCAATATCCACTAAACCGGTGGCCCAAACCTTGACCCGGCCCTTTGATATTAATCCCTCGGTCGAAACAGTCAACGCGCCTAAAACCACATCCGGCTGTTCATCTTCCACACAAACACTGATATCCAAAACCAGTCATGGTTTTCCCTCCTTTTTCAACCCCCTCCCCTTACCTTGTCCCCTCCACCTCCACTTACACCAAAAACCTTTAATTGACTCAAACCAACTCTCATTAATAGCAAAAACCTGCCTTGAAATATTTGGCGCCAAAAAGACACTTGGACGGTTTTGATGATTTTGTGCAATCCAATGGCTCAGAATTGGTGGGATAGATTCAGAGGTCAAAGAGAAGTCATAAAAGTCTATAAAGAGGAGCTAAGAAGCAATGTATCTACATATCTAGTGTAATTTAAATTTTCCTTAGTCGTTTTCTTTAATCTAAGTTTTACAGTGTATGTTTTCAATTCCAAGTACTTTGTTTAAGTCTCTCAAGTGTATTTGAATCCTTTTTAATTATCAATTTCAGTGTTTAAGTATCAAATTCAGTTTATGCAAATTTCCTTTCAAAAATCTCATATCATGGTAATGTTGTTGTTGGTTGTTTATATGGATTGAAATAAGCCACATAAGCTCCTAGATAGCTTATAAAAGCTATTAGATATCCTAAAATTCAGTTTAGCATCAAAAAGCAAAAATCACCAAAAATACCAATTAAATAGTTTAAAAATCAAAAATCTCATGGAAATGGTGTACACAGCTGGAGCAGGGTAGATTGTGGATGGCCTTGGGTTAGAAGCTTAGTGGTAAGCTAATAGGGTGTTAGTTGGTCCTTGATCTCGGTTTCAGTTGGATAGCCATTTGTAAGCCTTTTACTCATTTTTGCATTTCCTTTGTTTTGATTATTCGATAGCTTTAATTCTTGTGTTTTATTGTTTATTAGTTATAATTAAGTATATCTAGTCACTAAAATCAAGTAGTTGCTCTTTTAAAGTTGTAGTTTATAAAACTTAGTTATAACAGTTAAAACTGCATCATTGTCATTTCTTAGTTTATTGTTGTAATTGTTGTTGTTTAAGGCTTCATTAGTCCTAATATATGATATTTCATGGTCTTGAATCAGTTTTATGGTTTAAAGTTGTGGTTTGCTTTGAAAAATCTTCATAACAGTCAATATAAGTGGTGTTTGGTTCTTGGTGTTTGAAAGTTCTCTGGTCTTTGGCTTTGTTGGAAATCTGTTTAACTTGGTCTAAATAACTAATTTCGATCATAAAACCGGTCCTTGTTATAGAAAAGTCAAAATAATCTTTGATCTAATCTTTTGTGCTCCTTGTTGGATTTTAATGAATCATGACCATGGATTTGTGTTTATAAGTTGTTTATATTGATCAAATCAGCCTTATTTCAACTTAACATAACATATTCAGTGCATAGAATCAGATCAAAGTTCACTTTGGTCAAACTTTGAGTTTAAATCAAAAAGTCAAATTTTCATTAGGTCGTTTTTGAATAAACTTTGGAATTTCATTGTGTGTTCAATAATAAGTTTTAGCTTAAAATCTCTTGGGATATTAAAGTTCAGTTGCTATACTAAATTAGAAAAATGTTAGTTCTCTGTTCATCAGCTTTTTAAGTGCTTATTTTCACCTTCTCTTGGGTACCTTATGCATTATAGTGCCACATGCACCGGTTCATAAGCTCAATCAAAAGCTTGCACAGAGCTCATTTGTTGTTCAAATCTTGTGATTTTGGTTCTTTGGAAAGCCAACTGGTCATCTTTGAGTCCCAAGCTTAAGTTTTCATTTTGAAGCTTGTTAGCTAGAATTGCAAGTGGCTTCTTATTCTGTCCATTTTTCAGTTTAAGCCTAGTGCTTATTAGCTTTTTTCTAGCTTATCAGTGTGCTTTTCTTTGTCTTTTAGCTTCATATTAGTAGCACTAGCTTGTTTTTATCTTATTCTAGCTTCTGTTTCATCTTGCAAGCTTGTTTGAGTTTATTTCACCACAATAAGCTCTTAAGCTTACTGTTGGCCCATAAGCTCTCTCAAACTGCTTATTTGTAGTTTGTAAAATTTTTGTCTTTGTTAAAGTTTCATAATATCAGTGGTAAAGTAGTTTTCAAAAAGAAAATCCGAAAAACATCAATATAAAAATAGTGATAGCGTTTACTTAATAGGTTTTAGCTTTTTGATTTTTCTTTTTAGCTTATTAATAAGCAAATCATGTTTTATACTTTTGTTAGTTTTCGTCATCATATAGTATTTTTAGAAAAAGTTTCATATTTTCTCTATCTTTTAGTATTTATTATAATTTTAAATAGTTAAAAATAGTAATTAATTAGTAATAAATAATTAAAAAGCATAAAAATATCTTTTCAGTTTTAAAATTAGTTTTATCATATTTTAGATTTTTCAAAGTTAAAATTTCATTTTTCCAGTTTTATTTTATATTTTCTAGTATTTAAGTGTATTTTAAATAATAATTAATTAGTAATAATTAGATAAAAAGTGTGAAAAATATATTTTTAATTTTAAAATTAGTTTTATAGTATTTTAGATTTTTCTGAATCATAAGTTTATTTTTCTAGCCTTATTTTGTATTTTCTTCTATTTTAGAGTATTTATTAAATAGTTAAAATAGTTTTTAATTAATAATAATTAATTAAATAGTTATAAAAATAATTTTCTTTTTCTAATAATTTTCTTTTATTTTTAGGTTTTCAAAAGTGTCATTTTCATATTTTTAGGCCTTTTATTTTTTTTAGATTCACTTTTTATTTTGTACGTGTACGTAGTTTTTAAACGTAAGTTTTACGTTTATTTCATCTGATTGCTGTGCTTTCCAATTCTGTATTCTATTCCATTCCAATCAATTAGTAGTGTAATTTCTCATCCAAAACCTTTACTGATCACTATCCTTAGTGATCACTCTATCATCTGAGTTTGTTTTGACACACCATTGAGTCTCCGTGGGACTAAACGACCCGGGAATTCATTCTATTCTCCAGGACTTCATTGTATTTGTGTTTTAAGCAGTTTTAAGCTTCTTACGGTTAGCCATTCATAAGTGGCTAGCTTGTGTGAGGTAGACTTGACGGTTTAGCACATATCAAATTTTAGCGCATTGCCGGGAGGCTTTAGCGTGTGTTTAGCCATTTCGGACCCATTCTTGCACATATACCCACCATTTGTAAAAAGGTTTTGTAAAGTTATAAGAAAATCAAAAAGTTCATTAGCACTTTTCCTAAAGTGTTAAAAACACCAAAAAAATATACTCCCTCCGTCTCAAAATTATTGTCAGGAGACAAAAAACACAAAGTTTAATAAAAGTGGGACCACTACAATTCACAACCACTCATATAGAATATTCCTCCACTAACTTCTCTTTTTCTTACTAAAAATGGAAAGTGGACAATTTTTTTGAGACATCCCAAAAAGGAAATGTGGACAATTAAATTGAGACGGAGGTAGTATAAAACAACAAAACAATCGTGGCGTTTTCTATCTTGTATTGTCTTTAAGGTGATTCTTAAAACGATGCGATTTGGTTAAGCGAGGCGATCCAAAATATTGTCCAAAAGTTTTTGAACCCTTTGCACAAATCTTACCTCGTCTTTTCGGTGGTACTTAATTTATACATAAAAATCAACCACAAGAAATCAAGGCGGTGCACTACCTAGCGGGGTGCGACCATAATAAGTTCCGAACATCGATTTAAAACTTGCCTTTGTGTCACTTGTGATTTGGTGTACCTTTTTCAAAAGCCATTTCATTTGTGATTATTGGTTAAGTTCACTTGTCGTTTTGCCTCATTTGTTTTGAAAATTGATTTTTATACTTAGTGCATGCGCGCTCGTTCTTCCACTCTACAAGTCCACTTTACGAACTTGGAAACATTCCTCGTGAGCGTAAGGGCGTTCGGCTCCTTGACCGTGGTGAGGCGTCTACCACCACCACCCCCGTCGAAATGGCGGAAGACAAACCCATGAATGAGCTTCTCCAAGCACCCATCGAGGGTGCGGAGATGCTATTGTTGTCCCGACCATCGTGGGCGATACTTTTGAGCTCAAAGCGGGTTGCTTAATCTAGTAACCCAAAGCCAATTCTATGGTTTTGGCGGGATGATCCTCATGCACATTCGATGGTTTAACAAGATAGCATCTACCATCAAGTACAAGAATGTCCCATGAAGCTATCAAGCTTCTTACATTCCCATTTTCTCAGAGGACAAGCCGGAATTGGCTTGAGAAACAATCCCTGGATTACTATAGAGACATGGGAAGATCTAGTCACCAAGTTCGTTAACGAGTTCTATCCTCCATCCGAACCACAAGTCTTAAGAATGAGATAATGAAATTTTCTCGAGATTTGATGAATCATTCGGGAGGCATGGGATCGTTACAAAGAGTTGCCATGAGTGTCGCATCACGGTTTTACCGAGTTAATGCAAATGGATACTTTCTATAATGGTCTCAACGGACCAATCAAGACTCTTTGAATGCCTCCGCGGAGGTAATTTCTGAGCAAGACCACAAAAGAGGCCTTGCAAATCATTGAGAACAAATCTCGGTCCGTCCTTTCAGAGCAAAGACATATCGGTCTCATCTTGGACCTTCTTCTTCTTCATCCCGTGAGTACATCTAGCACCGATGCTAAGATTGACAAACTCACGAGATATTGTTCAGGAGCTTTGGTTCTTGCTAACCAAAGAAAGTGACCTTCACTCGAGACACCAACACACGGTGAAGTGAAGAAAGTCGAGAGTTGTGTTACTTGTGGTGGTCCTCATGCTTACTACAATTGTCACGCCACCGATGGTAGTCCATTTGAAGCCAATGCTCTAGCCGGTAGTTCACGACAAGGAGGTAATCAATACCGTCCTCAAAATGAACCACACTCTTGTGCTAACACTAATCAAGCACCACCGGTTTTAACGAATCATAACATGCAAACCGAACCAAAATCAACCAAGAATGAACCAAGGTTATCAAAACCAAGGTAATTTCTATCTGGACCCAATCAAGGTTTCCAACATCAAGGAACCTTAATCAAAACAATTTCAATCGAGGAATCAATTTCATGGGAATATGAATCCTAATCAAGGAATTTTGGCTATAATCAAAACATACTGACCTCAAATTATCCCTCCAGCTCCTCCGTCATTATTCCTCCGGGACCATCATCGATGAGTTCTTGAAGCAATTAATGAAGTCCCAGATGAAATGAGCAGGTTGTTGGTCGGTCAGATTGCGATCTTAAGAAGTCTTTAAATGATCAACCCTCGGGCTCGGAAAACTTCCGAGCAACACGATCGCTAACCGAGGCGATGCTAAAGCGATCATGACCAGTGGTGTTTCATATGATGGACACCGCTATTCCTACTACCTCTTCTTCTTCTCTCCCAAAGGTAGTGGAAAGTGAACCTCCGACACACAATGGACCTCGACTCCAATGCCTCCTCCACTGTGGCAATGAGTCAAGTTACCAAGGAAACAACGGACAAGGTGCATTATTCTAGCCCACAGTACCGCACGTCCTACCTTTGGTAGTCCAACCTCAGTGGTCCGAAACCCAAGTCAAATCAAGGAGTTGTTTTGAACCTCCTGTAGCTCTGTTGAGAATCGAATCCAAATCTTCTATTCCTTACCCATCACGTTTGAATGAGCAAAAGCTCATGAAAGCTAGTCATCAAATGGACAAATTTTCCAAATTTTCCAAGAATTACACTTTGACATAAGCTTTGCGGATGCTATCATGTTGATGCCCAAGCTCGCATCGACTCTCAAACACATGTTAAGCAATAAGGAAAAATTTGTTTGAAATGGCAAAACTCCTCTTAACGAAGCGCTCGGCAATTATCTTGAAGAAGCTTCACGAAAAGCTTGGAGATCTGGGAAATTTCTCTTACCTTGTGTATTCCGAGGAATGGTTGAATCTTTGCCCTAGCGAGATCTTGGTGCAAGCATAAACCTTATGCCTTATTCGATATGGAAGAAGCTTTCTCTTCGGAACTTACTCCTACATGCATGACTCTCGAGCTTGCGGATCGTTCCATATCCGTCCTCTTGGCATTCTTGAGGGCGTATGTCAAAGTAGGAAAGTTCCATTTTCCGGTGACTTAGTGGTTGTTGATTTTGATGCCGATCATCGGGTTCCTCTCATTGTTGGTCGAGGATTCACGAGCGAATTCGTGCTCTCATTGATGTATTTGAGCGGAAATCACATTGCGTGTTGGTAATGAAGTCGTCACCTTTAACCTTGATCAAACTTGAGGTACTCCGCAAATTATGATTACGAATCGGTTAACGAATAGATATCATTGATGTTGTACGAAGAGTACTCTCGAAGTTCTTGGTTATTCTCATAATTACGTGAGTGGGGATCCCACCACATCTTCTCAACCTATCATAGCCAATTCTACTCCTTCACTCACTCCGTTTGAGGCGACTTCATCTTAGATGAGATTGAAGCATACTTGGCTAGTGATTACATTCCATGGGAAATTGATCACGCTCAATTGATATTGAGGGGACATACTTCTTATTGAGAAGTTGCTTAATGGTGATCCATCATCAACCCCTCCTCAGTGATTCAATCCCGGATGAGATTAATCAAAATGAGATTAATGCGGAGATATTCTTCTAAAAGTTGTTAAATCGGGACACTTCTCTTCCTCTCCTCCCGTCAAACTTCATAACAAGGAAGTCAAGTCGGTTGAGAAAAGCGAAGAATTTCACGAGGTTGAGCTTAAGGACTTACCTCCTCATCTCGAGTATGCATTTCTAGAAGGTGATGATAAATTACCGTCATTATTGCTCGAGATTTAAGTAAAGATGAAAAATTGCTCTCATAAAATCTTAAAGTCACACAAGCAAGCAATTGCTTGGAAACTCTCCGACATTAAGGGTATTAACCACGAGTTTTGTACTCATAAAATCTTGATGGAGGATGACTTTAAACCAAGATTCAACATCGAGAAGAGTAAATCCAAAAATCCATGATGTTATTAAGCAGGAGGTTATCAAACTTCTTGATGCGGGATTGATTTACCCGATCTCGGATAGTCCTTGGGTTAGCCCAATTCATTGTGTTCGAAAAAGGGTGGCATTCTTGTTGTCACAAATGAAGATAACGAGTTAATTCCAACTCGTGCAGTTCTGGGATGGCGTGTTTGCATTGACTATCGTAAGTTAAATGATGCCACTCGTAAAGACCATTTCCTCTACCCTTTATGGACCAAATGCTTGAGAGATTAGCGGGGAATGAATACTATTGTTTCCTTGATGGTTTCTCGGGTTACTGATTCCATTGATCCACGGGATCAAGAGAAGACCATTCACTGCCCATACGGAACTTTTGCCTACAAACGTATGCCTTTTGGCTTATGTAATGCTCTGCACGTTCAGCGATGTATGATGGCCATTTTCCACGACATGATCGGAAGCGATGGAGGTGTTTATGGATGACTTCTCGGTCATTGGGGATTCGTTTCAAACATGTCTCCCATTTAGAAAAATGCTTCAAAGGTGTGAAGACACCAATCTTTGTCTAAAGCGGGAGAAGAGCCATTTATGGTCAAAGAAGGCATAGTCCTTGGCCATAAGATTTCCAAAATGGGATTGAGGTAGATAGAGCAAAAGTAGATGTTATTGCTAAATTACCTCATCCTACTACCGTTAAAGGTATTAGGAGTTTTTAGGTCATGCCGGTTTCTATCGTAGATTCATACAAGATTTTCTAAAATCGCCTGGCCTATGACCCATCTTCTTGAAAAGGATGCTCCTTTTATCTTCTCACCGAGTGCATCATAGCTTTTGAAACATTGAAGAAAAGCTTCTGAAGCACCATTCTCGTTGCTCCATTGGGACTTGCCTTTTGAGCTCATGTGCGATGCAAGTGATTTTGCTATCGGTGGGTCCTAGGGCAACGAAGAAACAAGCATTTCAGCCTATTCACTACATAAGTAAGACTATGGTGAAGCTCAAACACATTACACCACCACGGAAAAGAGCTATTAGCCGTGGTGTATGCATTTGAGAAGTTTCGCCATACTTAATCTTGACCAAATGTGTAGTGTATACGGATCACTCGGCTCTCAAATATCTCTTTGCAAAACAAGATGCAAAGCCGAGATTGCTTCGTTAGATTCTCCTCCTCCGAATTTGATATCATTATCGTGATAAAAATGAGTGAGAATCTAGCTGCGATCATCTGTCAGATTAGAAAACCCTCACCAAGATGTTTTCGAGAAAAGGAAATAAATGAAACATTTCCTCTCGAGACACTCAATGCGGTTTCTTTTCGTGCAAATTCTACCACCCATGGTTTTGCGACTTCGCAAATTACCATGCGGGTAACTTCATTGTGAAAGGGATGTCGACCCAACGGAAGAACTAATTCTTTAAAGATGTTAAACATTATTTACGGGACGACCCTACATTGTTCAAAATCATGCGGATCAAGTCATCCGACGGTGTGTTTATGGACGAGAAGCTATTGACATTCTCACGACTTGCCATCTTGGACCCACGGGGGCCATCATAGTCAAACTACACCGCCAAAAGGTGTTTGATTCGGGTTTTATTGGCCCACAATCTATAAGGATGCCTACGAATTTGTCAAAGCTTGTGGCGCTTGTCAGCGTCACGGAAATATATCTCAAAGAAATGAAATGCCGCAAAATGCCATTCAAGTTTGTGAGATATTTGACATCCGGGGTATTGATTTTATGGGGCCATTTCCTTCGTCTCGTGGAAACAAGTACATACTCGTGGTACATTGACTATTTGTCAAAATGGGTTGAAGCAAAAGCTTTACCCACCAATGATGCCGAGTTGTTGTGAAGTTTTAAAATCTCTTTTGCGGTTTGGAACTCAGGAAGCGATAATCGATGATCGTGGTACACATTTTGAAATGACCAATTTGAAAGAGTCATGCAAAAGTATGGTGTTACCACCGTCTCCCTCGCATACCACCCCAAACAAGTGGGCGGTGGAAGTTTCAAACCGTGGTATTAAAAGAATCCTTGAAAGGACGATGGCGAAAATCGTGCATCTGGTCGGATAAGTTAGATGGCGCGCTGGGCCTTCCGCATGACTTACAAAACACCCATCGGTGTACTCCATCTAAGCTAGTGTGCGGAAGGCATGTCATCTTCGATTGAGTTAGAGCACAAGGCATCTTGGGCCTTAAAACATGCAAATTCGATATCTGAGACGGTGGTGATCATAGAAAAGTTCAAATGAATGAATTAAATGAACCGTGATCAAGCTTACGAGAACTCTTTGATCTACAAGCAAAAGACAAAGAAGATCCATGACTCAAAATCAAGAACCGCGTTTTCAACGTTGGTGATCGAGTCCTTCTTTTCAATTCAAGATTGAAGATTTTCTCGGGAAAGCTCAAGTCCGTTGATGCGGTCCATTTACTATCGCTAAGGTTTATCCTTATGGCACCATCGAGTTATCTCAACCCGATGGTCCTAATTTTAAAG
This sequence comes from Chrysanthemum lavandulifolium, assembly GCA_022545495.1. Classification (NCBI taxonomy): domain Eukaryota; kingdom Viridiplantae; phylum Streptophyta; class Magnoliopsida; order Asterales; family Asteraceae; genus Chrysanthemum; species Chrysanthemum lavandulifolium. The sequence goes on along the minus strand of CM040238.1, from coordinate 151,006,013 downwards.
TAAATGGTCATCGAGTGAAGCATTACTTTGGAGAGGACATTCCCCCTGTGGTTGTCCCGGATCTACAAACTTTCCCCATGAACCAATAAATTTGGGGTCGAGTCAAGCTAGCGACTCGGTAATCAAAAACAGTAGCTAAACATGGGTTTTCACCCGTGTGTACCACCCTAGTGTGGGGGAGTTGCCCCACATGTTGTATATAAGTTTCACCAAAAAAAAAAAAAAAAAAAAAAAATCTTCTTTCTAAATAATGGCGTAGTATTTCCCTTTTCGTTCTTTGTTTCGGCATAACCACGGTACTTTGAATATTGAGGGCAATATTCATTTCTAAGTGTGGGAATTCTCATGAATTTTATCATATAATTATACCAATTCCCAGTTTTGGCCAAAATTTTTTTGGAGTAAGTGTCTTTACTTACTCATTTGGTTATCGATCCGCCTTGTCTAATAAACAAAGGATTGGCTAATCCGAGAGCAAACGGCTCTTGGTAAAGATATCTCAAATCCGTTGACGACTTGCAATTTGCCCAAAATTGTATGGTATTATTTCACCATATCCTAAAAAGTGAAGAGTTGGCTAGCCCGCAAGGTTATGGCTTGTGGTAAAGGCGATGGAAAATCCATAATTGGTATTCACTCACCAAAGATAATTTTGATAATTTATCTAAGAGTTGGCTAGTCGAGCAAGCGGCTTATGGTAAAGACAAATCAAATCCGTTTCTGACTTATGATTTGCTCAAAATCATTTGGTTATCGAGTGTACCAAGGTTCTTACTTGAACTAAAACATTTGGCTACTCCGAGTGATGGCTTTTGGTAAAGAGTTTTAAAATCCATTAAAGATCTAAATTATTGCTAGGGACTAGCAATATCTCGATGTGGGGATTGATGAGTGTCTAAATACTCATCATTTTATCTTGTCTAGACTACAAAATCATCGAAAACACTCGAAACACATCAAAATGATCAAAATATCACAAATCAGTGTTTTATGTGTTTTAAATGCAAAAATATCAAAATCGGATGAAAAATGATTCAAGTTTGCAAAATTGGCGGTTTAGTCCCCAGTTTTAAAGTTGTCAAATCTAGTCCTGGAATTCAAAATGTGGAATTTTATCATTCAAGGTCCCGAAATATTCTAAGTTGTAAAAATGATCCTTGAATGATTCTTTGGTCAATTAGCAAGAAAGGTCCCTAAAGTTTGAAAAATTGCAAAAGTAGTCCTTGGACATTTTAAAATGGGATTTTATGCAAAAAGGGTCCTTGCACTATCAATGTTTGTCATTTTTGGTCCTTGTTATAAGTTTGGAAAGTTGGCATGATCAGTCCTTGAAGTTTGATGAAATTACATTTTTGGTCCTTGTTATTCATACTAAACCAAACGGACACCTTATCATATATCAAGCCCAAATCCAATATCCACTAAGCCAGCTGGCCCAAACCCTTGACCCGGCCCCTTTGATATTAATCCCTCGATCGAAACAGTCGGTGGCGCCTAAAACCAACATCATTGTTCATCTTCCACTGAACAACGATATCCAAACCGGTCATGGTTTCCTCCTTTCAACCCCTCCCACCTTGTCCCTCCACTTCCACTTACACCAAAAACCTTTAATTGACTCAAACCAACTCTCATTAATAGCGAAAACCTGCCTTGAAATATTTGGCGCCAAAAAGACACTTGGACGGTTTTGATGATTTTGTGCAATCCAATGGCTCAGAATTGGTGGGATAGATTCAGAGGTCAAAGAGAAGTCATAAAAGTCTATAAAGAGGAGCTAAGAAGTAATGTATCTACATATCTAGTGTAATTTAAATTTTCCTTAGTCGTTTTCTTTAATCTAAGTTTTCGGTGTATGTTTTCAATTCCAAGTACTTTGTTTAAGTCTCTCGAGTGTATTTGAATCCTTTTAATTATCAATTTCGGTGTTTAAGTATCAAATTCGGTTTATGCAAATTTCCTTTCAAAATCTCATATCATGGTAATGTTGTTGTTGGTTGTTTATATGGATTGAAATAAGCCGCATAAGCTCCAAGATAGCTTATAAAAGCTATTAGATATCCTAAAATTGAGTTTAGCATCAAAAGCAAAATCACCAAAAATACCAATTAAATAGTTTAAAAATCAAAAATCTCATGGAAATGGTGTACACAGCTGGAGAAGGGTAGATTGTGGATGGCCTTGGGTTAGAAGCTTAGTGGTAAGCTAATAGGGGTGTTAGTTGGTCCTTGATCTCAGTTTTCAGTTGGATAGCCATTTGTAAGCCTTTTACTCATTTTTTGCATTTCACTGTTTTGATTATTCAGTAGCTTTAATTCTTGTGTTTTATTGTTTATTAGTTATAATTAAGTATATCTAGTCACTAAAATCAAGTAGTTGCTCTTTTAAAGTTGTAGTTTATAAAACTTAGTTATAACAGTTAAAACTGCATCATTGTCATTTCTTAGTTTATTGTTGTAATTGTTGTTGTTTAAGGCTTCATTAGTCTAATATATGATATTTCATGGTCTTGAATCAGTTTATGGTTTAAAGTTGTGGTTTGCTTTGAAAAATCTTCATAACGATCAATATAAGTGGTGTTTGGTTCTTGGTGTTTGAAAGTTCTCTGGTCTTTGGCTTTGTTGGAAATCTGTTTAACTTGGTCTAAATAACTAATTTCAGTCATAAAAACCAGTCCTTGTTATAGAAAAGTCAAAATAATCTTTGATCTAATCTTTTGTGCTCACTGTTGGATTTTAATGAATCATGACCATGGATTTGTGTTTATAAGTTGTTTATATTGATCAAATCAGCCTTATTTCAACTTAACATAACATATTCAGTGCATAGAATCAGATCAAAGTTCACTTTGGTCAAACTTTGAGTTTAAATCAAAAAGTCAAATTTTCATTAGGTCGTTTTTGAATAAACTTTGGAATTTCATTGTGTGTTCAATAATAAGTTTTAGCTTAAAAGCTCTTGGGATATTAAAGTTAGGTTGCTATACTAAATTAGAAAATGTTAGTTCTCTGTTCATCGACTTTTTAAGTGCTTATTTTCTTGCTTCTCTTGGGTACCTTATGCATTATAGTGCCACATGCACCGGTTCATAAGCTCAATCAAAAGCTTGCACAGAGCTCATTTGTTGTTCAAATCTTGTGATTTTTGGTTCTTTGGAAAGCCAACCTGGTCATCTTTGAGTCCCAAGCTTAAGTTTTCATTTTGAAGCTTGTTAGCTAGGGCTGCAAGTGGCTTCTTATTCTGTCCATTTTTCAGTTTAAGCCTAGTGCTTATTAGTTTTTTTTCTAGCTTATCAGTGTGCTTTTCTTTGTCTTTTAGCTTCATATTAGTAGCACTAGCTTGTTTTTATCTTATTCTAGCTTCTGTTTCATCTTGCAAGCTTGTTTGAGTTTATTTCACCACAATAAGCTCTTAAGCTTACTGTTGGCCCATAAGCTCTCTCAAACTGCTTATTTGTAGTTTTTAAAATTTTTGTCTTTGTTAAAGTTTCATAATATCAGTAGTAAAGTAGTTTTCAAAAAGAAAATCCAGAAAAACATCAATATAAAAATAGTGATAGCGTTTACTTAATAGGTTTTAGCTTTTTGATTTTTCTTTTTAGCTTATTAATAAGCAAATCATGTTTTTATACTTTTGTTAGTTTTCTGTCATCATATAGTATTTTTAGAAAAAGTTTCATATTTTTCTCTATCTTTTTAGTATTTATTATAATTTTAAATAGTTAAAAATAGTAATTAATTAGTAATAAATAATTAAAAAGCATAAAAATATCTTTTCAGTTTAAAATTAGTTTTATCATATTTTAGATTTTTCAAAGTTAAAATTTCATTTTTCAGTTTTATTTTATATTTTCTAGTATTTAAGTGTATTTTAAATAATAATTAATTAGTAATAATTAGATAAAAAGTGTGAAAATATATTTTAATTTTAAAATTAGTTTTATAGTACTTTAGATTTTTCTGAATCATAAGTTTATTTTTCTAGCCTTATTTTGTATTTTCTTCTATTTTAGAGTATTTATTAAATAGTTAAAATAGTTTTAATTAATAATAATTAATTAAATAGTTATAAAAATAATTTTCTTTTCTAATAATTTTATTTTATTTTAGGTTTTCAAAAGTGTCATTTTCATATTTTTAGGCCTTTTATTTTTTAGATTCACTTTTTATTTTGTGCGTGTGCGTAGTTTTTAAAGCGTAAGTTTTACGTTTATTTCATCGATTCTTTGTGCTTTCCAATTCATATTCCATTCCATTCCAATCAATCGGTAGTGTAATTTCTCATCCAAAACCTTTCTTGATCACTATCCTTAGTGATCACTCTATCATCTGAGTTTGTTTTGACACACCATTGAGTCTCCGTGGGACTAAACGACCCAGAATTCATTCTATTCTCCGGGACTTCATTGTATTTGTGTTTTAAGCGGTTTAAGCTTCTTACGGTTAGCCATTCACAAGTGGCTAGCTTGTGTGAGGTAAGCAGCGGTTTAACAGATCGCATACTGTAACAATTTATATTATTTTTAATCAAATCTAAATATGTAGTCAATAAACATAATTTATATTGGAAAATGATTATTACCCTCTCAAGGCGGTGATTTATGGTATGACATCGTTGATGTCGGTTCGAGCCCCATAGCATTTGTCATTGAAGGGTGTATATAAAAACATACCAATGGCGAATATAATTGGTATGCTAAATTATATGATTGTAAGATATGTGTTGTTATGATACATACCATTATAATAGGTCACTTTAGCAAGTTGCATGATCATAACAACATGACCCTTTGTCCCTTTTAGCGTGTAAATCATCAAACTTTGTAGCCCAACCATCGAAGAAACATAAGCGAATCTTCCTACCTCGATACATTTGCATAACAAATATAATGTATGTATGCATATGTTGATAATATTGTTATTTATATAAACTGGTTAAATAAAGACATACTCAACGTCTTCAAGAATAACATTTCTTCTTGTTTTATCCTTGCCAAATTTGATGAAGGAGATCAAATCAGAAATCGAAACAATCGTACCAATGACATCTGCTTGTTAAATGAGAAAAAAAATGATTGACAACGGACATAGACTAACAATACGTGTTAACTAATATAGGATTTTTATATATAATGCTTACCAACTGCATATGCTTCTGCAAAACGTCGATTCACAAAAGTTTGGAAACGGCTCAAATCTGAAACCACGAACGTTGTTGTCAAAGCGGCTAGTCTTGTTACTGAGGTGTTTTAAAAGATTCATCTTGTAGCGGTGGTCGACTAATGGGTAGTTGCCACCATTCTCTCGACACCAAAGTTACCAAATCTGTAGCATGACCCTTCATCGAGCAAAAGTTGGAACTTGTTGATATGGTCTTTCTTAACTGTATCGTGTATACGGTTACCCTGAAATACATTATCAATTATAAAAAGTTAATAACCTTTTATTATATTAATGAAAATATTATTAAAATGATGATATCGCAGTTGGATATCAAAAGTGGATTGTTTACTAAAACCATATCAAAGTTGATGAGGAAAATCAGACAATTTTTTGGTATCAGTTGGAAAGTATATGATATCATAAGTCTTTAAAAAAGTATGCACCTTTATTATACTAAACTAAATAGTCATAAAATGGGCATATCACAAAATATAATGTTTGGGAAAATAAAGATAAAAAAACCTCTTATCAGTTGGACAAATTTGGGCATATCAGTTGGTTAGATAAACAACCATGAATTGTAAATGAAAATGATACACCTTTTATTAAACCAAATGTGCATAAAAAATAAAATAATCAATTTGCTAAGCCACAATTCACCCTAAATGATCAAGTTGCTAAGCCAGAATTTACCATATATGCCATATAAGTTGCAGACTTTTGAAGACCAGAAGGCATTAAATAGCAATAACATTTTAGTATACTAATCTAAACAACATGTATCTAATTTTTATAACAGATGTATACATTGGTTAGTATGTAGGATTCTACATACCTGCTCATCTTGTAATACAAAGTCCAATGACCAAACGTCATTTGGCTTTCCTGGAGTATGGGGCTTCCACTTGCCAATGCATCGTGCAACAACCTTGATATCATCCAACATAGGATCAATTTCACACAATGGAGTCAAATTCTGTTCCATATTTTTTTCTACAAATCAAAATAGAATATCAGGATCACAAATAAATATCAATAAGAATGTAGTTTATCAGAATTTTTGGTTTTATATGCATAGAAAACATACCTTATGATTAGAGAATAGGCGCGAGGGAGATGGGGGATTGAGTGATAAACTCGCATATGATTCAACCAATTTATAGAGTAATATTAGGTTAAAATGCATTTCAAATTGAGGTGAATATGTTTATAAGTAAGGAATCTATTTTAAAAAGTAATTAGTTTTCAATTTTCAAATCAATTTATATAACTAATTGTAAACTTTCCAATATTAATATCAATTTTACAATCAATTAATACAAACATTTTCAAACTTTCCAATATTAATATCAGTTTTGTTCAAACTTTACTCCATTTTTAAACTGATTTCTAACATTTTAATTGGTAAAAGTTAATTATATACGTTTTTAATATCAATATCAGTTTTGTCTCAAGTATGAATATCATGTAACACATTTGATAAACATAACAAATTTTTAACATTTTTATAAAAATATATTAAAACCAATATATCAAATAGCATACAATTAATTTATTAAAATTTTAGGCATAACAAACAATCATTAATAACATAAGTAACAAAAAAAAATGTATATGAGAATTTAGGATAGGAATAACAAACCTGTATTGCAAAACCATCAAATGAATTCAGAATTCCTAACATCGTTTTTAATCGGTACATTGTATGAACATTGATATATGATTATTATATTCTGACATCATATTTATTTGGGGATAACTAAATGGAGTATGAACCCTAATTTAGAGATAATAAAATTTAAATATCAATTGGTTCTATATGAAGATTCGTGTGATTAGTGTTTAATCGATTGTATGGGATTAAAGAGGCTTTGATTTTAGGGTTCACCGATTTGTGGTTTTGATCGGTTATTTCTTGGATGTGAAACCGATTTTGGGGTGGAAGAATTTGTTTGGGGTAAAATTAAGAAAGGGCGATTTTTTTGGGGAAGAAAAGCTTCTCGACCGTAGGTAAAAATAAATGCCACGTGTAATTTTGTAGAGTTTTGGGGTGGTAGATTCCTTATGTCAACCTAGCTTTATATAGTGTAGATTTTATCTCTTCAAATTTCCACCAATCACTTTTCGGATCTATCAATCAAATCAATAGACATACTAATAGGCTTGCTAATTAGATATAAGAATCATTTTCAATAAATTTTACCTAACAGCGTGTCGACTATGTCATTTGTGTTACTTCCATAGTACATAATTAGGATTTTACATTTTTGGTAAGAGATAGGTTATATTTCTACGTGATGACTCCTTCTTATTTTTAGTTTTTAATATATATTTTATTTAATTATTTTTTATTTTTATTTTATAATTTTGCTTATATTATAAAATTGTGAAAGCGAAAAGTGAGGAATAAAAATAAAAAGTTTAACGAGAAGAGTAATATTACATACCAAACTTTTCTCACATACCAAAGGATTTTATTATTTCACATATTTTTATAACTTAAATATCTTTTAAACCGTTAATCGTTAATATAAATAATTAGACCATTCGCGACGATCATTTAATTATCTTTTTATAGCAGACAACTTTGATTTACTTTCTACTAAAGAAAAAAAAACCGTTTTCATTTTTTTCATGTTTTTCGTCTTTTTTCAATTTTTTTTGAATCGAGATTTGCATGAAAAAATCACGTGTGATTAAACACTAATTTGAATATCACATGTGATATTAGTGTTAATCACATATGATATTTAATATCACATATGATATGTAATATCACATGTGATATTAGTGTTAAATCACATATGATATACACATCATATATGATTTAACATTAATATCATGTGATATTCAAATTGTGTTTAATCACATGTGATTTTTTTTCTTTATGCAAATTTCGGTAATGAAAAAAAAGCGAAAAAATGTAAACAAAGCGTGAAAAACACGAATAATTTTTTTGTCGAAAGTATATCAAAGTCTTTTATCTATGAAAGATAATTAAATGTTTGTCGTAATAATATATATATATATATTTTTTTCGCTTAACGATTAGCGGTTTGAAAGATATTAGTATTGAAAAAAAGGATGAAAGTGAGTTTCTAAATTATTGGGGTTAATCACATTCATTAAATTAAATAAAAATGGAGGAAAGATGGAGTGGGGATTAATCTTAGTATGTAAATAATGTTTTGTCTTAAATGATTTTAAATAAAAGTTTAATAAGTTAAAAGTATTAAAGCGATAAAAATATAGAGCAGTTGATAAAAAAATTGTGTTATCTTGTAAGGTTCAAAACATATGTACTTTTGTGGGCAAAAGGGTAACAATAACATAAATGTTTGGTTACTACCATTGGTAACCTTTTTTTTTTTTTTTTTTTTTCCGAGCAGCAATTTTATTAAAGAACACTAGTAGAACTAGCAAATTACATGAGAATATTACTAGGATTTTTAAGCCAATCGTTTATACAAAACGAGGCTTTACATCTATATCGAACCCAAAATAAGACTTAGTCACAATATCATCAAACAATGTCGCCTTCATCGGAATCTTAGTATCAAAGATCAACTTGTTACGGGCGTCACATGTACTGCACAAAGCGTAGAACACTCCTCCAACATCAATTTATTCTTGAGCGAAAGTCGTAAATTCGCATCCACGACACCCGATCCATACGACTCGACCCTACATAAGGAACATCCACCCGTGACGATCAGCGGACTAATTGATGAACCGGATCACGAGAAAAATAAATGGTGACCGTCTCCACTCCGTATCACAAATACCACACTTAATAGAATCGAGCAAAATACCTCGCGAAATATTAAATCTAGTAGGCAGCGAATTAGATTTGACCTTCCAAGCAATCACATTAACCTTAATAGGACGTAAGCGCACCCACTGCTTTTTTTTTTTTTTTTTTTTTTTTTTAGTTTAACACAATTTTTATTTGTTTATATTACGTATTTTTTGTCGGTTTAATTAACGGCGTGTTAAACTTTATAATTTTTGTTCCGTCTTTCGGTTTGAGATTTTATTATAAAAAGTAAATTACAAAATAAAACAAATAATAATAATAATAATAATAATAATAATAATAATAATAATAATAATGAAAAAAAAAGAGGGTATAAATTGCATTTTTGAAGGTCTTTATAACCTATCGTTAAATGTTTTGAGGAGAGTAAATAAAATAGGTCAATTGTGTGATAACATGTCCGTTAAAGGAAAAACTAAATGCTAAAAAACTGACCCCACAAATAAAGCGTTTTGTGATCATCATTTTATATCATAAAATTATATCGTAATTTCTTGGAAGGGTGTTGATATGCATACCACCAAATGTGTACATCACAAAATTACACTAATAATACACATAGTACAATATCATATACGAATAATTATGGTGTGAACATCACTTTTGGTGGTATGTATATATCCTCTAAATCTGAACAATTGTATAAAATAAAATGATTCTGTTGAATGATTGAAAACTGTAGGATTTGGTTTATTTGTTTAATAGCTAGTGTGAATTGACATTATGAATGACGAGAAACGCGATTTTAATATTTATCATGCCAATTATTTTCATAGTTAATTATTTAGGTACAACAACATTTTTTTCACTTTAACAATACAAAACTAAAATATTGAAGGAAAAATATATATATATCTACCTATATTATAAATAGAAGCCCTTGATTTACTGTAACACTTCAAAAAGATGCCATGTATAGTCAAATAGTAGGCTACTGTTGAGTAGTCTCGGTTACAACTCTTTTACATGGGTTTTACAGCTTTCTACAGAGGCATGAGTTAATCTGACAATGCTGTGGCGCGGAATAAGATGCGTGAATTCGCGTAAAAGTATGAGCAGTGTCTTTTATGTGGATCCGTGTGTCTTTTTTCTTTTGTTGTCTTAACTTATCTTTTAAAACATGAGTTAAAAAACCGTTTTCTATTACCAAAATTCAACCCAACAACTTCAATAACCAAAATTCAATCTCTCTATCTCACCTCTTTCTCCCGTTTATCTCATAAAATTTCCGATCCACCACTTTATTAAAGCTACATAATAGTAGGATTAGAATATTGTTCGTTGTGAAGCTGGCTCAATTTTATTCACCTTTGCACTAGACATAAGAAAATTTCATCCTAGAGCCATCTACTCACAAATGATGTCATGTTCTGTACATTGTATAATTCTTTTGAAATATCAATAGTTTCCATTTTATCATGCTCTACCAGCATTGAAATACAATTTTTTTCTTCTTCTTCCTTCTTTAATTTCGAGAATAAAACACTCAATTCTTAAAAATAACATTTTATTGGTAGTCTTTTACTGCAAAAAAAAATACCTAGTATATATATATAAGAACCGGCGTATTCGAGAAAAACGGTATATACAAATCTAATTCATTAGATCATGACCAATTTTGTCATCTATGTGTCAGCAACCATGTAACGAATATTATATACTTGAAAAAGGAACACGACATTATAAAATGAATGATTGAACATTATAAAATGAATAATGAAGAGAGGAAATAATAAAATGATTTATAGAAAGAGGTGTAGAAAAGAATGTCATGATTTCACTAGCCGAATGGCTTAGGGAGAATATTTTGAAGAATCGGTAAGCATCATTTCGCTCATTCAGAAGTCACATTAGTTCTCAATCAAACACACTGTGTTCTGTCCTTTTCAGTGTTCAGTGCCGGCCCATGCCATGCCATCATCCCATTAAGAGCCAATCAATCACCCCAAAAGTTGCTTAAATTTAGTAAAGCAAAATATAGAGACATGGCGGATCACGGCAGTAAACGATGGCGGCTGGTGTTAATAGCAAGTCCACTTCAAGGCCACATGACACCCATGCTTCAGCTTGGGACATACCTTCATTCAAAGGGTTCTCAATAACCATTGCTCACACAGAATTCAATCGACCAGATCCTTCTAAACACCCAAATTTCATTTTCACCCTTTGCCCGACAAGTTATCTGGTCCTGGCATGTCTGCTGGCGTTATCCCGTTTTGCAAACTCTTAATGATAACTGCAAGCCTCATCTCAAGGAGCATCTTACTCAGATCATAAACGCGCAAAAGATAGATCTGATAAGGAATCGATTGTTATCATCCATGATAACCTCATGTTTTGCAGAGGCTGTTGCCCGTGAGCTAGATTTACCTTCGATCATCTTGCGTAGTAGTAGTGCAGCTTTTACTCTTGCTATGATGATCATCCCCAGCTCCATCAAGAAGCCCGTTTTCCTACGCAAGGTGGCTAGTTTCATCAATTAAATTTGTTTATTGTATTATTGTTTCTCTACTTTTAGTATTTTGTTTACAGTTTTGATGCTCTATTATTTTACATGCACTAAGTTTTTAAATTTAACCACTTGTTAAATGGGCCACTTGGTAAATGATTAGTACTGTAGCGTGGAGAACAATGAGGTTGCTGTGTTTGATAGACAACGAGTGTGGAAGCCGCGCGATCGCAATGGATTGGATTGAAAACTACTGTAGTGACACTTAAACCAGGGACTAATTTTGCGGAGTTCTTATAGTTAGCAATTAATTCTACAGGACTTACCTTGCAAGGCTGCTTAAACCTTAGGAATTATTTTTGAGATTCTTATAGATAAGAATTAATGATCTGACTTATTTTCTTGTTGCCACTGAGCCTCGAGGGATTGTTTTCTTAACTCATAAACTTAGCGTTTAATGTTTGGCAAATCAAAAGTTAACATATGGGCATGAAATTTAATGTCTTTCTCTATAGTTATATTAGATAAAGATAATGTCACAATGTATTTGTTAAAATAGTTGTGTTGGGGAGTTGATTTGTTGAAACACGCTCCAGCATATTATTTTCTGTTTCCACACACCAAGTTATCTATAACAACAGTAAGGCGACATATTTAACCAATCACCTTAAGGTGAACAATCGGATTACTTATAAAAGTAGCAGACCTCTGAGCAACAAAAGCATGAAAACAAAGAACTATCTGAGTCGATTAACTCATTAATTAAAATAGGTACTAACAAGCAACTCTTAACGTGTCCCGTAGATTCTTTATTGCAGGAAATAGTTCCAGAACTTGATCCATTCAGATACAAAGATTTACCCTTTATTGGCCGTCCAATAGAAGAAACACTTCAATTGATTACAATGGTCATCCCCAAAACACCTTCTGCCATTGTTTGGAACACCATTGAGTTTTTAGAGCAATCAGCACTGCCCCATATCCGCAATCACTTCCAAGTTCCAGTTTTTACTATCGGCCCGCTCCACAAAATAATCCCAACTCTTTCCACTAGCTTTCTTGAAGAGGATACGAGTTGTATCTCATGGCTAGATAAACAAGCACCCAAATCAGTGATTTATGTGAGCATAGGAAGCTTAGCAAACGCGGATGAAAAAGTGGCAACTGAAATGGCATGGGGTTTAGTTAATAGTAATCAGCTATTCCTATGGGTGGTTCGACCAGGTTCTGTGCGTGGGTTCAAATGGACTGAGTTTTTGCCAGATGGTTTAGTGGCTCAGATGAAAGACAGAGGTCTGATCGTAAAATGGGCACCCCAAAAGGAAGTATTGGCACATAATGCTGTTGGAGGATTTTGGAGCCATTGTGGTTGGAACTCAACTTTGGAAAGTTTATCAGAAGGGGTTCCAATGTTGTGCCAACCATTCGATGTAGACCAAAAGTTGAATGCTAGGTATCTGAGTCATGTGTGGAAGACAGGTGTTGAAATTGTTGTAAAGAGTGCAGAGATAGAGGCGCAATCAGACAGGTTTTGGTGGGTAAAGCTGAAGAAATGAGGCAGAGGGCTATGGAGATCCAAAACAAGATTAAATTTGCACTCTGCGATAGTGGTTCTTTAAATAACTCCTCAAGGATTTAGTAGATTTCATTTTGTCATTGTAATTGTGGTTTTGTATGTTCTTACTTAGTTTTTCTCATCGGCAAGTATTTATAGACAGTGGCTCGTTAAAATTTGAACCCACAACTTCCATGTTGCGACTTTGCCTAGTACCCACAAAGTTTAGGTTGGTCAGTGTTTCTTTAGGCATCTAGACTAAATATGTGTTCATAAGTACTATTGTAATTTTAAGTTGATTCCGTTTTAGCTGCATATTATTTACACAACCAAGAATAGTTAAAAGGCTAGACAAACATTCTATTACATACTGTAATGTTTATGGAAGTTACAAAAGCGTAAACAGGTTATGCTACAGATTTTGTGAAAGCCTTGTGGACGGACCAAACACAAACTTTTCTAAACGGTCAGTAATTGATGGTGAGGGCAGCTAACAATAATCTATCATAGCATTCTTGACCAGCGTGAATCCCCTTTGGACCTACTGCTCCCTTTAACAGGATGCCAAATATCATTGTAATCTTCTTTCTCAATGTTACTCTAGCCACTGAATTGAAACAAACGCAAGAATTGTAGAGTCAAACCTATATTGTAAAATGTATGATGAGGAAGTCAATGTTGACTGTTAAAGACAACCATGAAGTCAATATTTGTAAATGCTCTTATTCAACATTTAAAAAAAAAAATAATAATCTACAATTTTAAATGTGGAAATTGTCATGATTTTCTATATATTTGGTGCTTATAATCTTGTACATGTCTGTAAGTGCGAACAACTAAACAAAATTCTACGCATTTTTATGGTCGTTTGGAAGCTTAGAAACCATCTATGGCATAAAACTAGCAATTGAAATGGCGGGGTCTAGTCAACAGTACCAAGCCATTCCTATCGGTGGTTCGACCAGGTTCTGTTTCGGGGTTCAAATGGACCGAGTATAACCAGATGGTTTGGAGGATTTTAGGCCATTGTGGTCGGAGCTCAACTTTGGAGTTTGGAAAAGCATATCCGAAGGGGTTCCAGTGTTATGCTAACCGTCTAGTGCATTAGATCAACTGTTGGATACTTGAATTATGGATATTTGAGTTACGTGTGGAAGATTAGTGTTGAAGTTGTAGAGAGAGCATAGACTAAGTGCACAATCAGACATATTTCAGTCGGTAAAGAAGGTGAAGAACTCTGGCAATGCTACGCAGATTGAAGAGAAGGTCAAAGTTGCAATAGCACATGGTGGTTCTTCACACAACTCCCATAATGATTTATTACAGTTCGTTTTCTCATTGTGATTGTGGTGGCGATATGTATATAAAACTCACAACTACCATGTTCGGTCTTGCATCACCAATATTTTGTTGATGTGTGTTAATTTTGTAGAACTAAGCTAGAGCATGTTAGTATGATCTAATTCAATTTTGAGTTATGTTAAACTGAACTTGATTCAGTTAAATATCACTACACAAACATTAATCTTTGGAAAGCTAAACCAACAATTTATTAATATTTATCCAAGATAAACAAGCTATTATTGCTTTGCATATCATCAAATTAACACATTATTCAAAAATGTGGATGGACCAAACACGATTTTTTCTAACCAGAGATCTCAATAGACTTGACATCAGGCTTCTTAACTTCCTCCTTTGGCACAGTAATCGTCAACACACCATTCTCCATCGCCGCCTTAATCTGATCCATTTTCGCATTCTCTGGCAACCTAAACCTCCTCGTAAACCTCCCGCTGCTACGTTCTACTCGATGCCATTTATCATTCTTGTGGGTGGTTCGACCAGGTTCAGTTCACGGGTTCAAATGGATCGAGTTTTTGCCAGAGGGTTTGGTTGCTGAGATGAAGGAGAGAGGTTTGATTGTAGAATGGGCACCACAAAAGGAAGTTTTGGCACATAATTCAGTTGGAGGATTTTGGAGCCACTGCTGCTGGAATTCAGTTTTGGAAAGTGTATCTGAAGGGGTTCCAGTGCTGTGCCAACCATTCAGTGTAGACCAATTGTTAAATGCTAGGTACTTGAGCTATGAGTGGAAGATGGGTATTGAAGTTGTTTGGACTTTGGAAGATAGACGAGATTGAAGGTGCTATCAAAAGACTTATGTTGAGCAGAGAGAGTGAAGAACTGAGGCAGAAAGCTATGGAGATTCGAAAAATGATTCAAGTGGCAATCAGCCATGGTGGATCTTCACAGAGCTCCTTGAATGACTTGGTAGATTTCATTATGCCAGTATAAATTTGGAGTTACAGCTTTACATGATGTGTCCATTGTAAGCTAAGAACATTATCATTGCTATATGATATGTTAACTAAGTTCAAAAAAATATGATATGTTACCACTTGTGTAAACCCCTAGAAGCTTTCTCCAAAATGAATACCATGATCATAACATAAGCAAGAATAGACCTTTTTTAGCTTCTTATATGTTCGTTATTTTTACGCTTTAGGCTTTTGCATAACACTCAAATCATTTTGATACAACGGACCTTGTTGATTCGTTATTTAATCTGTTAGGCTAACAATTCTGTTTAGCATCTCACCCCACACCTTGTAGAACAACCACACACGAAAAGAAATCACACAAGCACTTTAGAATTGGACATAAAGGTTTGTACAACTTGTTCAAATGAAGAATTTAACTTGAGCTCAATACCAAAACACAAACAACATTGCTATAGTTTAGCTAAACAAGCAAATTATTCATTATTGAAGTTACAAAAAAGGACACACACTGATCAATGAACGAAACACGAAAAGACGCTGGACAAACACTTTAGACACTAACAGGAATCACTCACACATTGACATGTGCAAATTCAAATAGTTTCTAACCAGAGATTTCAATAGACTTGACATCAGGCTTCTTGACTTCCTCCTTTGGCACAGTAATCGTCAACACGCCATTCTCCATCCCCGCCTTAATCTGATCCATTTTCGCATTCTCTGGCAACCTAAACCTCCTTGTAAACTTGCCACTGCTTCTTTCGACACGATGCCATTTATCATTCTTATCTTCTTTCTCCACATTCCTCTCACCTGTAATCTGTAACACCCTGTCGTCTTCAACTTCCACCTTAACCTCTTCTTTCTTGATCCCAGGAAGATCGGCCTTAAACACATGAGCTTCTGGTGTTTCTTTCCAATCCACACGCGCGTTCACTAATGCAGATGTTTCATTTGAAAGACCAGATGGTGATGAAAGTGGCAAGTCTTTGAATGGGTCCCAAACGTCGAGTGAGAATGGGTCGAAGATGCTGTTTCTCCGGTTACCGAAAAAGCTAGGAATGATCGACATGATTTATAAACTGAAAGTGTTGTTGCAAGAAGAATTGAAATAGCATGATTGGGTTTGTAATGTCGCTGATTTAATTGTTGTGATGCTGATTAGGAGAATAAGGTTGGGGTATTTATGCTTTGATTAGGCGTCATCCAGAAATTTCAAGATTGCTCGTTAATAGATCGAGAACCTTCTTGAAATATTTACGTCTTTTTATTCCATGAAGCTTCGTGATTCTTCCATAGAGACCATTTTCTGATTTTATATTACTCATTCCGTCTCAATTTAATTGTCCATATTTTTATTTATGGATGTCTCAAAAAAAATTGTCTACTTTCCTTTTTTAGTAAAAACTAGAGAATCTAAAGAGGGGATATTCTATTTGTGAGATTGAAAATTAAAATGACCCCACTTTATTAAACTTTGTGATTTCTCTCTCCTGACAATTAAATTGAGACGGAGGGAGTATTTGTCAGCACAATCGAATTTTTGTATCAAATAAAAATAAATAAAAGAGTAAATTGCAAAATCGTCCTTAAAGTTTGAGCAAATTGCACGTTTAAATAAAACGTTTTGAAAGTCTGAGGATCGATCTCGGAAACTTTTGCAAAATCGTCCTAGCTACATTAAATGACTAAAATACCCTCTCTATATTACTTTTCGGTTCTTGCACCAATGGCCCTGTGTTTCGCGATTTTGCAAATTTAGTCATTTTTTTTTTTTTTTTTTAGTATTAGTATTATTTTTTATCTTTTCGTCCGTTTTTAAGTTTTTTCCATTTTTCTTACGTTTTGTCAGTTTTCTCATGTTTTTCCGTTTCACACGTTTTTTCGTTTTCTTACGTTTTGTCCGTTTGTCCAATTTTTACGTTTTTCTGCTTTCTAACGTTTTTGTCTGTTTGCACGCGTTTTTGTTCGCTTTTTCTCACGTTCTTAGCTTTCATATGTTTCGTTCGTTCTTTTCCGCTTTTTGTATGTTTTCTCACGTTTTTATTCCGCTTTCATCGTTTTATCCGTTTTGTCCATTTTACGTTTTGTCTCTTTTTTCTCGCGTTTTGTCTATTTTCTCACGTTTTTCGTTTCGATGCGTTTTGTCCGTTTTCTTCGTTTATCCATTTCATACGTTTTATCCCTTTTCTTACATTTTTCGCTTTCATCGTTTTGTCTTTTTATACGATTTTGTTCGTTTTAAACGTTTTCACCCGTTTTCTTACGCTTTTTATCGTTTCGTCCGTCTTTCTCACGTTTTTTATTACTTTCATACGTTTTATCGTTTTCTTTCGTTTTCTTACGTTTTCATCTATTTTCATACATTTCGATCGCTTTTCTTACTTTTTGTTCATTTTCTTATGTTTTTCCATTTTCATCGTGACACGATGAAAACCGCTTAAAACGGGTGAAGCGATGAAAGCGGAAAAACGTAAGAGAAATGTACAAAAGTGTAAAAACGAGGCGAAACATATTAAGCGGATGAAAGCGTGAAAATGAACAAACGTAAGAAAAGCGGACAAAACATATAAGCGGAAAAAACGTGAGAAACGGACAAAATGGATAAAACAAACAAAACTAAAGAAAGCGAACGAAATGGATGAAAACGTGAAAGCGATAAAAGCGTATGAAATGAAAAAAGCGTGAAAAGCGGACGAAACGTTTAAAAACGGACGACGGCGTATAAAGCGTGAAAGCGAAAAACGAAGATAAACGAAAACGAAGAAAACGGACAAAAATGTAAAGCGGAAAAGCGTGAAAACCATACAAAACGTGAGAAAATGGACAAAACGTAAAAACGGACGGCGTAAAAAAATAATACTAAAATTAATAGTTAATTTAAAAAAATACTAAATTTGCGAATCGGCAAAACACGGGGACCATTTGCAAGAAAGCGAAAAGTAATATAGAGACAAGGGTATTTTAGTCATTTGATCTAGGCTGGGGCGATTTTGCCCCAAAGTTTTCACATGGACGATCCTTGCACTTTCCAAACGTTTGGGACGAAACGTGCAATTTGGCCAAACTTTAGGGACGATTTTTGCAATTTACTCTAAATAAAAACACAATACTATATTTTTGTTTTGATTCTCCAAACGGTCATGCTTCTAAAAAGCACCTCTAAGACATGAGTCGTAACTAGGGGTGGAAACGAGCCGAGCCGAGCTCGAGCTCGGCTCGTTTATATATATAAGGCTCGAGCTCGGGCTCGAGCTCGTTTCGAGCCTTATATTTTGAGCTCGAGCTCGGCTCGTGAAAATTTTCACAAGCTCGAGCTCGACTAATTTTACGATGTGTTAAAGAAAATAAAGTTCAAATGGAGCTCGTCTCGTTAATTACATAAGGCTCGAGCTCGTTTATTACTTTTAAGCTCGTTTATACATATATATTTCTAGGGCTCGTTTAGGCTCGCGAGCCTACTCGATCTTTGTGCAGAGCTCGGGCTCGAGCTCGATTATTAAATGAGCCCAAAATTAGGCTCGAGCTCGGGCTCGAGCTCGTTCGAGCTTTTACCGATCCGATCCCGAGCTTTTACGAGCGGCTCGGCTCGCTTCCACCCCTAGTCGTAACCTTCATATTACGAAATATATCAAGGCGTCGATGTTAAGCATGACGTGAGATGAGACGAAAAGTCGCATTAAAGTGAGGCGTTTTTTTATTCAACTTCGATTAAAAAATGAATAATATTATATGTAAGTATAATACTTTTTAAACCTTATTCAATGTTTTTTGTAAACTCGATATATACATGAAATGTGATAGAAATATATAAATATTTTCAAATTTTGTGGCGTCTTATGTCACGCTTTAAAAACACAAAAGCTTCCTATTAGACGCAAAGGCATGAGGCTTAGTCATGCTCTCGACACACCTCGCGCTATTTATAACCTTGACACAAAGTTATAAGAAAAGAGTTAAGGTCTTAAACGGGCCATCATATTAAAGAGTGGTTATTTTCCTTTGTATCATACGTTACAAATATATATTATTTTCAATTAGAGTTGCCTTATGATATATACAAACCGAGCTCGAGTCAATGGGACGATTACACAATAATAATAATATATGTCCTCTAATATGCTCTCGATTAGGCGGAGATTTGCTAACGCCAAACCGGAGCGAAAGTCGATTAATAGCGGTATGGAAAACCCTCCATGAACATATCTACGTCTTTGAAACCGTGATGGAACATGAATTACTCGAACATGACTGTTGCCACTTTGTCGAGAACAAAATGAATATCAATCTCTATGTGTGTTGGTGCATCGATGTTGCACCAGTGTTTGCGAACATGTAGATAGCGAGCCATTAACATTATCATAGTAAACAAAGGTTGTTGTGAGAAGTTGGGTATGAAGCTTACAAAGAAGGTTGCGAATCTAAGATTTCTTAGCCACAACATTTGCAACCCCCGATACTCAACATCGGCACTAGAACGAGACAACGTGTCCTGACGTTTAGAAGACCACATCAAGACGTTGTCACCAAGGAAAACATAGTTTCTAGATGTAGATCGTCGTGTAGCTAGACAACCTCCCTAGTCTGCATCAGAGTAGATAATAAGCTATGATGTAGTAGATATGTGGTTCCTCGAAGATAATGGAGAACACGCTTCATAGCGTTGAGATGTGGCTCGGGATCATGCATGTACATACATAATTACTTAGCTGCGTAGAGACAAATCGGTAGGGTAAAGGTGAAGTCTTGAAGTGCTCGGCAAGGTTGAGATATAAAGTAAGATCAATAATAGATGATCCTTCATGTACGAGCTTCTTCTCATTTGTCAGCACAGGGGTCCTTGAGGGTTCTGATTGAGAATGTGGGTCCGCTCAAGTATCCGAGTGGCATATTTGGTGAGTTAGGAATATGGCGGAACTAATGCAGTGGCGAGATCCGAGTAAATAGTAGAGTAGGCCAATGTATGTCGGAAAACTTACCCATGTAATGAAGATATAATACGTTCTGATGGCAGTAGGAGAATATATAAGAATGATATTATCCATATAGTAATAAGTAGGCATTGTCGGGCCCTGTTAAAGATGAACAAAGACGAGTTGGTTTTGCTATGAGGAAAACCAACTCAAATGGCATAGCTGGAAAACTGCTGGAACCAGGCTTGAAGGGCCTAATTAAGGGCATAAAGGGACTTATGCATAAGACAAACGTAAACGGGGTGACCAAACCTAGTAAACCCGGGTGACTAATGCATGCAATCAGTCTTTGTGAAATGGCCGTGAAGAAATGCGTTCTTCACATCCGGTGATGAATAGGCCACTTCCCGAGACCGCGAGGCTTAAAACAATTTGTGTGGTGGCACGTTTGACTATTGTGCTAAGCAGGCGGACCTCTTTGAGGCGGGGAGGTTCAGCCCTCCCAAAATTTCTGCACCTAGTGTAAATATTATAGGTTTTAGGAGTAATTTAGTTGAGGTTACAAAAAAATCTCCGATTCGGCCCTCCCAAAATAAATTCGCCCCTCCCCAAATAAATGGTCAAGTTCGCCATGGTGCTAAATGTCTCTTCGAAGTTGATGCCTTGTTGTATATTGCGGCCATATGCAACTAGTTGGGCTTTGTACCGGCTTAAGGACCCATTCGCATTATATTTGTGCTTATATAACTACATGGAGCGCACAATGTTGATATTCGGTGGGCTTGGAACAAGAACTCATGTGTTATTTATAATTAGAGCTTTATATTCGCACACATAACATGTTTCCGGTTTGGATCGAGTAGGTATAACAACCCAAGATTTTTGATTATTATTGTAGTAATGCTATTTATTTTACTAAAAATGCAAATTAATTGTTTTCGGAAGTTATTGATGATTAAAATTTAAAAGCGAGATGTTATCTTGTTTCTTCGATAAACGACACCGCACGCGTCTTGACCTAATCGCCTTAGTATGGTTTAAAATTTGAAAAATAATTTTGGAGTTAATAATTTTGTTTTATATTGTTTTTATAAAAACGCTTCCAAAAATGTGTATCACGCATTTTTTCCAAACCCGAATACCACGTTTATGTTTTAACCTAACGGGACACGGAGTACACTCAATAATAATAATAATAATAATAAAATTTTAATTTTTTAACCCTTATCCCCACCGCCCACCTCTCAAATCCCCACAAATATATTTTTTTGGTTTCCCCTCTCTCTCCTTTTTCCTCGGTTTCTCCTCCTACCCCAAAAATATGATACAAATCTATCATCTCCATTTCCAAAAGGGTAAACCCAAGGTCCTATGCCATAACCTTTATTCTTTTTCAGTGAGTTGTCGCCTTCATTTGCATCTCCCCAGGGTCAACGATGCGAAAACCTCATAGAGATTGAAGAATGAATGAGATGTTAGCTTGATTTGGTTATTTGTCATTTCCCCAAGTCCAAAAAGAGTATCGATGACTGTCCTTAACTTTTCTTTTTAGTACCAAATGATTTCCACTAAGCCCATACCTTCACATCTCAGTACAAAAGTTTTCACAAGAATCGGAGTGCTCAAGGATCGATATGTGGTGTGTGGGGACTTGCTTGGATATCGGATTTGGATCTAGTTGTTAATGCCTGGAAATCGACTCTCATATTGTAAGAATTCAAAAATAATTTTTTTGATGTTTCGATCGAATATATATATATATATATATATATATACTTATGTGTTTATGGAGTATTTGATTGTTAAAATCTTGTTTCTGATTAAAATGATCTGTTAGGATTTAGTAAATCCATATTGAAGTGTCGGCCACCCCAACTATAGTCTAGCATAAGTTAGCTCGTAGACTAAATGTTAATTAGTTAGTTTATAATAGTATAAGTAACACCGTGGAAGAAGGACGGGTCTTTACCCACTGTATGCCTGATCCACAGCCCGAAGAAGGCGTATTAAGTTGTATAAATAGCTATCTCCCACAAGGAGAGGGATGTTCAAAGTAATCTAAAATTGCAATTTTTGTTTCTCTCTAAAACATCTCATTCTCTGTAGATTCACACGATCTAAACTCTAATCTATTGTGGTGTTATGATATCAATAATCTTACAATTGGTATCAGAGCACATGGTTTGATTAGCTAGGTTGTATGTGCGTTTATCTTGGTTGTTTTAGATTGAAAAGTTGGTTTTGGAAGGTTTTTGGTCTCATATGTGGCTTCCTTTGATTCTCACGTTTGTGGTGTTAAAGTAAGTGTTTTTAGGATAGTTATAACCTTCTAGGATCAAGTTGTGCAAAAGAAACCAAGCAAAAACGTTCAAAATGGTGAATTTTAGGTGGTTTTAGGTGAAAAAGTGACTTTATTCTTGACTGCGATTTGACATTGATGATTTCTTGGGTGCGTTTATCACAGCAAAGCTGCGATTTGATCCGGGTTGATTTGCATTTTGATTATTATATTAATATCGGACGCGATTTGTTAGGAAAAGGAAAATAATCGTGTCATGTTGAAAGCGACATGCGATTTGTCACCATTGCGTTTTGTTAAGTACTGCGTTTTGCGTCTCTGCGTTTTGGATAGTCTGTGTTTTGTCACTGCGTTTTGTCAAGGACTGCGACTTGTTATTCCTGCATTTTGTCACTGCGTTTTCTCAAGGACTGAGACTTGTTATTCCTGTTTTTGACACTGCGTTTTGTCACTGCATTTTGTCAAAGACTTGCGACTTGTCACTGCGTTTTGATTTATCTGCGATTTTTCAAGTGTTTCATATTATATCACTGCGACTTATAATTTGATTCAAACGTCACCAAATCACAATTAAATAACAATTCACCTAATCCAAACATTCTGTATCCCTTTAACATACAATCACTAATCATTGAATCGATCCAACTTTTATCATAACACGTTCAAATTAACAATGAATGTCTTACACTCCAGATTGATGATATTGGAAGTACTTAAACTGTACTATGCTATAGATAACCATAAGAGTATTAGCTATACTGAACGGTTAAAGATGATTGAATCAACCAATGATGATGTGAGATCTTCGTTACTCGATTCGAGAAGAAGAAAGTGCACCGATTCTGATTACATCATGTTCTTGCAAAGGAGAGTTGCATTGAACCTTTTCAACAACTTCATTGACACCTCACGTTACTTCGAACTGAAGACAGATACACAATGGGAATCGAAGCGAGCGGTTAATGCACTTTTCCGTCAAGAATTATCAAGTTCATGGGCACATTGTTCTTGAACTTAGAACAATTGGAACAACAACTTGACAAAGAAAAGGTTCAAGCGGTTCTAAAGCCGCACTTCAGGTGATCAACAAACAATTTCAGTCATTCTTCAATGGTGAATACACTCTGGATTATGATGATCATATGACTGAAAAGTGCTTCACAAACCACACTAGGATGGAAGCAAATGTGTTCAGGGAAACATTAATCCAACTCATGGATAATGTAAAGAAGTATATTATGGAAGAAGCACTGAATGATGACAAGATGAATGAGTGTCGGGTGCAATCGAGAGATAGTAGTTTTGAGTCGGGTAATGTTTCAGTTGAAGGATCAGGGGTTGCAGAAGTCGGAGGATCAGAGACAGACATAATTGATACAACCAGCTGTCCAGTGACTCCTATCAAACAAGTGGTGGATGCAACTATCAGACAAATAAATGAACAGGTGCCACATGCCGAGGTATTCTTAACTGTTCAACATGATGCATCAGCCAAAATACTTGTACAAACTGATCATGATACTGAACATGACTTTGATAAATATTCTGTGACTGAGGCTGAGTCTGTGATAAAGTGTTTCAAAACAAATGACGTGGTTGAAAAGAAAAGTTATGATGAACTTTCAAACAGATTTTCACAACTTGAAAACATTGCATTTCACTTGAGATTGCGATGCAAAGTAAAGAAGAAAGTTTTCAATTTAACAAACCATGTAAAACTCGAAATTCACGAATTCGTGAATTTTTAAAATTAACACTTTGAAAGCTCGACAAGAAAAGACTCGACCATTTACAATCTTAAGAAACATATTTATGTCCCGAATGATAAAAGTAATATAGTCAAGGCTAAACATGTCATCGATGTAATTAAATCAAGAAACATCGAATTAGAACTTTGTGTGGCTAGATTACTTAAGGAAAATGAGACTTTGAGAAGGCTTCAAAAGGACCTAGGTGACCCAGTCAATGAAACTAGAACTAAGTCTTCGGAACAGACCAACTCTTTGATGGCCAAAATTGATGAACTCAAAGCTCAACTTCAGGATAAAAGTTTCACAATAGTTTCCTTAAAGAATGAGCTTAGGAAAACTATAGGGAAAAGTGTGAACACTAAGTTTACAAAACCATCAACCATGGAGAAACTAGTTTCACATCCCAATAGAGACCGGTATGTTGTTAGACAGCCTACTACGTTTAAATCCGAAAGACCAAAATCTTTAAAAACAAGGTTTTCCTCCCAAGTTGATGAGAACACAGTTTTGTCAAAACCAGTCACTTCACAAACTAATCCCAACGTGAAAAAAATGCTCGGGCTAAGGTTCAACCTTCTAAGTCTAGGATTAAGAAAAAGCCTTGAGTGCACAAAAAGTCTAATAAAACTAATCCTCTCCTAGAAATCACTTACCGATGAAGCATCAAAACTAGGAATAAGGATTCATCTTCATCGTGCCCAAGAAGTCAAACACTCCTAGATATTGCCTTAAGTGGATACCAACGGTAGAATTTTTAAGAATGTTGGACTCACATGGATTCCTACCAACATTTTAACCACCAATGGCAACACTAAGGTTGATTGTGAAATTCTCAAAAGTCCGGATCATTATATACTAACCCACATAAATGCATACATAATGGTGTTGTTAGTGCATGTATTCCTAACTCATTTGCAGGTATATTGATCAATTCTATCAAGAAAAGACTCATGGTCTGGGTTCCTAAGGAACAGAAGCCTCCTGGTTCAGGAGCTCCAGAATGTCAGAATTGATAAGCATGTACTATGATTCCTGATCACTTCTGCTCAGGACTTGTTCTTTAACTCACCTCATTTATGAATACTTACAATTCTAGTATACTCTATACAGTTTTTCCACGTTGTAAATATCTTATTCTTTGTAAATATTTTTCAAATAAAAAACCAAAATACAAAATTATAAAACCAACAAAAACCCATAAAAATTTGAAAAATCCTGAAAATTCCAAAAATAGTTTCTAAGGCATGTCTTCTGGAATCGATAACATCTACGAACCTAGAAATGTCATTCAATAATGACACGGGTCTTTAGATGAAGTTCGAGCAGAAGTTCATATGTGTTTCTCAAAACATGCCTATACAAATCCTTTTATATTAATTATTTATCAGTAATGCATTTGGGTTTCACATTACTGCTAAAACTGGTCTTAATCAATGGGAATCAAGGGATCTTAAAATTTTCATATTCAATCAATTACTTCTCACGCTTAATTAAAATCGAGCCATTGATTGATGGGGAGAGTAATGTTCAAAATTTATGATTATTAGTCAAGCTGCCTTAACTTATTGAATTCTATCCCGGCTTTCATACCTAACGGGATATCAATCTTGCATTTAATACGATATGGTCTCATGTTCTGATTATGTGTTATATTTAGGACCTTGATTGCTATCTACTAACTGTTTCCTAGAGATTTGTATAATTATGTACATGTCACTTATTATTCTAATTTGCGTACTGAGTATCAAGTATATCTAAATGATCAGTAAGGACTCAGTATGAATGTAACATGTTATATGTACTCCTTTGGAATAGTGAGAGACTAAATTTGAACATGCATGAAAGATAGTGACTATGATATTGTGAGTTGTCAAGTTTGAAGGACCAAACATGCCTTTAGGAGAAAACTGTTGCGATTTGTCAATCATAGGGACTAATTCTGCCAATTGCTTAAAATTGTGTGAGGGAGTATAAAAAAGAGTGCGTTTTGTCCAGTCAAACTTTTTCAAAATCTTAGTCAAACCTCACGCATAATTTTTTTCTCTCATTCCAGCGCAATTTGATCCTTTGTAACTCCAATCTAGGTATAAAGCGTATTAAGGGTTCATTTCATTAAATGATAACTAGTATTTCATCATATGTCTAATCATTGATCTAATTGCATTGTTTAGGTTGATTTTATTTTGATCCCCTCTCGCTATATAGGTTTGTCATCTTCTTTGTTTTTGATCGCTGGGTTTAGGTTTTAAATTAGTTTTAATTTCTTCTTATTGATAGTAAATGAAGTCCCCTTGAATCATTTGTCCCGATTCTGTATGTTGCAGTTTTTTTTAGGTTTGCGTTTAGCGCACCATAGTAGTGGTCTTTGTGATAGTTTAATTGTTGTTATAAGATTTGTGTTTGATTAATTGTGTTTTGGACATAAGTTGGTTAATTTATTAGTATTTGGTTCTTGCTTGAGATTTGATATGAGTATGCTTGAATGCGTTTTTATGTTGGTAATAACGTTCTTGGTTGCGAGTTGTGATAATAGTTTTGGTCGCTATTTGATGCTTTGGTTACGAGGTGTGTTTGATGATAGAATGCTTGTATGCATTTTGATAGAAATAATATTCTTGGTTGCGATTTGGTCAAGATTCTTGGATGCGTTTTGTCTAATCTATTGCGATTTGATATACTATTCTATGTTGCGACTTGACCTTAGTATCTTAACTGCGTTTTGTTGGTTTAGAATCCTATCGCTTTGTGTCAAAATCTCATGTCGTGCGCTTTGTCAATAAAGATTATTTTATTATAAAATGTAGGATCCACCATGCCTATATTTTAATTCCACTGCGATTTGTCATCCTGGATTGCGTTTTGTCTCATGCGACTTGGGTCGTTGTGTTTTGTCATAATTATATGTTTTGACCTAGTGCGTTTTGACTTAGTGCGTTTTGACATACTGCGTTTTGACCTAGTGCGCTTTGACCTAGTGCGTTTTGACATACTGCGTTTTGACCTAGTGCGTATTGACCTAGTGCGTCTGGACAGACTGCGTTTTGTTTTGTGCGTTTTGTGTCCTCTGCGTTTTGATTGGCTATGCGTTTTGTCTTGGTGCGTTTTGATGTCTATAACTTATTTGGCTGCGATTTGATCTTGTCTCTTGCGGTTGTATGATGCATTTTGTCCCCAAATGTCCTATGTATGTTGCAAATTTGACCTTTTGAGATTTTTCATATTTGACTTGATCATCACAAATTGACAAAACAGAGTTTTGTGTATCTTGTAATGGTGATCAAAGTGACATAATCTTGGGAGCGTCCCTTATCTCTTTAAGTGGTTTTTATTCTATGACTATGTCTTAGGATTTCCAATGCCTTGGTGTTCTATCTCATATGTTCTTATCGTCTAAGCTGTAATTCACATCTAACATTATCATCCTGCATATATCTTTCTTTGTGGATGTGATTGGTACAGATACTATGGCTAACATCATTGCACCGGTTAACCAAGCCAATATTGCCCCACCTAGCACACGTACTGATGATGAGATTCTTTCTTATGCTGACTGGGTGCCAATTGCGAAAAGCAACTGCTTCATAGACGTGGACAAAACTCAACCTAAACCTATCTAAAAAATTGCAGTGGACATACTGAAGAACACGAACTTCTTCGGTGCTCTTACGTTACGCTCCACAATCCCGTCAATCTACATTCAGCAGTTTTGGGATATGATCAAATGGGATAAGATCACAGCAGTGTACAGCTGTCAACTTGATGATACATGGTATGAACTCACCAAGGACACAATCCGTGAAGCCCTTCAAATCACACCAGAAGATCCAACTCACCCTTTCACTCCTCCACCAACCACCGACGAATTGATCAATTTCATCACTGACTTGGGATATCCGTCTATCATCAACAAGATTTCGGCAGTTATAGCAACCCGTAAAATTTCAATGTCGTTAGTCGCTATAAAAACGAAGTAATCATTTATTAAAAGTTATTTGAATCATCCTAAAGCATTTTCACGTACGAATTTTTACTTTTATATGGATTATGCAATCCCAAGTAGCGTTGATAAACGAATTATTAGAATAAATCATTCTTGATATTTACTGATGAACGAAACATGTTAATGAGAGATTTTCCTCGATTTACGAGTCCGCACGCGTACCGACACTGGATAGTAATGGTTTAAATTCGATAATTATTTTTCTGAGTCAATAATATTATTTTATTATTTTAACAAAAACGACCACAAAAATGTATTGCATGCATTTTGCTCAAAACCGCCAAACCGGGACATTACGACTACACTTCAAGCTCTAGCAGGATACAAAATACACAACTAAAATTTAAAACCAAGTCCCTCCATTTATTTCATATTGTCGCCCATAAATGTCATGGTCATCACATGATCACCTTTGGTTTGACACTAGACTATGACATGTCTTGTTCATTACTTAATTTGTACACACAAAAATGAAACATACAAAAGTATTAGTCAAAAGCACTCTCCTTGTGCTCCCCTTTTTCTGCCGAAACACCACAAATCCTTAGCTTGAATCACATGTTTGCATATACATTTGTAGTATTGACCAAAAAAGCACACAACTTCTTCTTACCTTAGCAAAGCATAGTCAAACTTCCCTTTGGTTCTTCATAGTCATCGAGACTCAAGGAATGCATCGTGAGACAAGATCTGGACATATGATAATCGTCCGGTAACCACACTACACACTCTTGCTCCATTTTGAGTGTGAATTGGACCACAACAAAATACAAATATCTCACTCTTTCTCTATTTCAGTATGATGACAAACAACAAAAACCCCACATGTTTCCTTACCTTGCTTGTGGGCTCGAACATAGCAGAAAACACATGGTACCCTTGTACTAGATGTGTAAGAATTACTCATTCCTTCTCATCTCTTTTTCTTATATAACCACACTCCAATATTTCCATTTTCATCACACTTCACTTCACCCTCATCTTATTTACCTTTCTGTCGAGTTAAAGGAGGAAGAAAGGAAAAGTATTAAGTGTTTTATTCAAGAATTAAAGAGTTGCTTTGGGTTTTAACTTGGTTAGAAAAGGTTACGGGATAATATAGCAAAGCTACGAGTTAGGTTTTGGTGGAAAACGGGTTCGTACTTTATCGGGTAACTCATTGGGAAGTTGGGCGAGTGCTCTGTCTTTGGCTCTTTCATGTCATTCGAACACACTTCAAACTATGTAAGCAATCTCGAGCTCACATCCTATGTATTTCAATTTTCATTTAAGTCTTCATTTTTGCAAAACATGTAACCTGTTCATACATTTTGAAAGTATACAACGAAAAGGAAATGATTATTTGACACATAAATAAATTTGGCTCAACATAGAATAACCTCGTATCTCGACTTCTTACTCACTTTCGTATTTATTTTTGTTACTTCATAAGCTTTCAAGCTCATTTTTCACTCATAATACTCGATCCCCTCGTTGTGGGTTAAACCCAACGCATGTCGGACTTAACTCTTCTTCTTTTGGTCTCCTCTCGAAAAACTTGGAACTTAACTGTCAACTTGTTTTGTTTAAATGGTTTGGCTTCACAAACAGTGGGAGAAATGAAACGCATGATATGCGAATCACATGCATGCAAACACTCACTTTACGCTTAGTAAATTTGTAACCAAAACAACCCAAGTTCGAGCCTTGTTGATGAAAGATTTCTTTTGCTCATTTTGATATTAAATACAACATAGAACCCCCCATTAAATACGTGAAACTGCGAAACAAAACACAAATGAGCCATTGGGTCAGTTAGGAGGGGCGCATGCTTTTATCGACAAGGTCTAGAGTTCAAATCTTGGAATTGGCAGTTTTGCCCAATTTTGTTATTTTTGAAACTTTCACTTTTTTTGGGCAGTTTTGTCCCCTCCAATTCAATTGGTTTGCTACTTATTTTAAAACTTTTATAACTTACCTTTTCAACCCCTCAACTTTAACCAATTTGACATTTCCTTGAAGACTTTTATAAGTTTATAACTTATCTTAATCTTTACAACTTTAACCCTATAAGTTTGACACTTTGACACTTGTCACCCTAAAATTTTATAAGTTTGATAAAACTTATATTGTTGTCACTTTTGTCATGAAAATTACGTTTAACACATATTTCTATTCGACGACCACACTCGTGTAAACTTTAAATAATATAATTGTTCAAATATATTATTTACTCACAACCCAAATAAATATATATTGTATATATATTTCCACCACTCGAAGATCAAACAAATTTAATAAATACAATACGTCTTGTATTTATTTGCTCCTCGATAATACTTGAATCAATATTCAACCCCAACATTTATACGAAAGTTTCGTATACATTTTCCCACAATTATTCCAAGAGCCAATACTTAATAAATATTTTCACAACTACATTTTATGTACGTCAATAACGTCCACACAAGCTACGTAACACAAACATATGAGAAAGCATTTGAAAGCATTTGTTTTTGAACTTTAAGCATTATCAAACAAGTTAAAACGATACGAGTGTCTCATAGCAAATCATTTTTCAAACACTACCATTTAGGGTCGTAAACGGAATATATTATCTAAGACTTGCCATATTATATCTAGGTTTCGTGTTGAAGCCATTGTCATATCGTACCTTCTATTGTTGTGCATTTCCTACCGTATTGCTAAGGTGAGTTCATAGCCCCACTTTTACTCTTTTAACTGTTTTATAAACTCTTTGGGGGAGATACATGCAATAAACTAGAACACAAGACTTTTCTTAAAATGGATGCTTGCATGATTATTATTATTATTATAGCCTAAGTTGCCTGCCAAAAGTCCCCTTCATCATGAACCATTAATCACTTGCGAGTGAACGCAAATATCGTGGATAGTACTATGGGAATTGACGACCCCGACTCGGTTATCGGAAATAACCGGGGCGCACTATATTTGGTATCTCTATGTAATTGGCTATTACATCTTTGGGGGTAATTTTATTACTTACACCAGTAATTAGGTGTACGCAGTTAGTTTGATATCATGAGCTTAGTGCATAATAATAATCTCTGTTTTCTATGGTAATTGTCTTCGAAGCAATTATCATCTCTTACTTGTGTTCAACTATTTACTAAACCTATGAATATCACTCAACCTTTGTGTTGATCTTTTTAAGCATGTTTATCTCAGGTATTAAAAAGGCGATAGCTAACTCTGGAGGCGCTTGGGCATTGACATGGCATGGTCATAGATGACTCTGATTTACGTATGGGGACCACATTTTATTAATGGGCCATTTTTCCACAACAAATCAACCTTTGTAAACTCTATTTTACTTCAATAAATGAAATCTTTTAAGAAAAATCTTTATTTTTCACTTTGTGTTATGATCCAATTGAGTAGCATCCCAAAAACCTTTTCTTCTGCTGCAAACCATTTTTAGGGGTGTTACAGCAGTCATTACTAATGACATGTTTCAACCATGGAGGGCAGTCATCACAATTCTTAATCTATGCCTCACTGGTAAAACATTTGGGTTCGAAAGACCAAGGGATCCAATTCTGCAAATCTTGTGGGGAGTGGTAAATCAGGCCAACATTGACTATGCTGAACCAATCTGGGAAGAGTTCACGCAATCTATTCACACATTCATCACGATAAAGTTAAGATATCACAAAATATCAAGGCAAGAAATCGGTGCACAAGCGGGTGATTCCTTGCATCGAGTTTTCAAAATTATCCTCAAATACCTTCATCCAAGCATCGTTCAATCCAACGAGCGAATCTACTCTTCATCTTGCCACATCCGAGCACATTCTTGAAATCAAATTCGTTGCTAAAGGATCGAATCAGAGATTTTTGGCAAGGCGGTTCCAGATGCTCTCATTACGGACGATATTCTCAATACCAAATACTTCCAAGATTATGTGGACAAAGCAACCAATTCTATTGCCGGTGAATCACCTAATCCAACACCAACAAAATCAACTAAAACATCATCAAAGTCATCCAAAGCATCATATGCCACCCTTCCTAAGAAAGGACAAGAAAAATCTACTACCGGTGATTCCTCCACCCCAAGCAAGAAGAAGAGAAATGGTAGAGCGAGTAAAGGAAGAGGGTCCAAGAAACAAAGGACCGGGCCTGCTCTTAAGGATGTAGATGACACTACAACAAAATGAACCTAATGCAGCATTTTAGGAGCAACACTTTCAAAATATGTTGCTTTTTGGATAAAATTGGTTAAAATGCAACACTTTCAAAATAAGTGTCGCATATAGGGTTCTAAACCAACACTTTTTGTCAAGTGTTGCAAATTTTCCATAAAATATGCAACGCCTTTAAAGAATGTTGCATTTGTGGCCTCTTTAAGACAACACTTAACATCAAGTGTTGCATATATTAACAACTATTGAAGCAATTTAACGAGATAAGTATTGCACCTCTTATGATTTCAAAAGAAACTAAATATTATGACAAATCGGTTCCATTCGTGGAGAGTCTTTGTTTCAATCTTTGAACATTATGCACAATTTTATATTCCGTAAACATTGAGTGATTAAACTTACTTTTTGTTCGGTTCACCTATTAATTGGTCTACAAATTGTGAGTATATGTGTATAAGAAAATTCTATCTACCTCTAAAACTAGAACCACTTGTAGCCACCACATTACCATCTATTTGGACGACAGAGCAATCAACATCTAGCACATTTGACCGGAAAAATCACGCATCGGGCTCGGGTCCAACATCTTAAACTACAACTTGTCGAGTTCATCTCATATAAGCTCCCACCATGACCACCACTCACTAACAAGTTCTTGGCGACCACCCTTCCACTCCAATAACCATGCACGCATCCTAGATGTTTAATGTTTATCGTGCATATAAATAATAGTTAGTTAGCATGTTTATTGTTAGAATTTTGTACATTAGTATATTGGTTATGTATATTCTTTGCATTGCAATAACGGTGGCTAGTTTGCTACATAAACTTCAATACTCTTTAGAAACTGAATACACAAAATTTTGTGATAATACTTCAAAGACATTTCATCAAACACTTTCTATGCACAAATTACATAAATGTAAGAAAAGGAAAACAAGCAATTAAAATTAAAAAGGAAACAATTAATTAACAAAGACGTAGCTAAATATAAAAATGTAAGTTTTATGATTAGCACCTTTCTTGTCCCATTCTTGCAATGAAATTGAAACAAAAAGCGTAACATGGAAATCTCATATGACAAACCACTCCATTAAAGAGGTTAGAGCAGTTATGATTAAGTCAAATAGATAGAGAGTGGGGTTGTGGGAAGGAAGGAGAAGGTCATAGGGAAAAGTGGTGTCAATTGTACATGAGGAATTTGGCGGGGGAAATTAGCGGGTAGTGAAAACTCTTTCCCCCCAATTCGATAAAACACTTATCTACACATCTAATTATCTATTTGAATATTTCTCACCAAATACATTATCAATATCAATGTTTCGAAAACCGAGCCTTTAGTCGACCGCTTCTAGTCATCGGTTTAACCGATTTGACCACCGGGTCAATCCGGTTTTCTACCAAAGATATAACTTTCATTTCCAACAATATAAAAATACATATATAAATCATGACTAGTCTATATATTGAGCGATAAAGAACATTCACAAAAAAGATAAGCGTGTCATTTGTAAAGGAAAAAAAAACCTGGCGGGATCTTGTGAACCGCGTTGACCCGAGTGAGCCGCCTTAAACTCATCAGGTCTAACTAAGTTTCGAAATTCAAAACCACGATTTAATTTTGCCCCATGTTTTTATCGAACCTGATAGACCGATTCTACCGGTTGAACTAGCCTGGTCGAACCACATTCTAAAACATTAATCAACATTGATTTAGTGTGGTTGCGATTTTGATCTCAATATAATACATTATAATAGGGTTGGTCTGGAAATAGGAGTGCAAATGTTTTGAGTTGCTCGTGAGTTGTTTTATATCGGTTTACCTAAACTATTAAATTGTGTTAATACAAATAATGTCTAAAAACGTTATTTATATTTTTCGACTTCTCTATGTTTTTTATAATAATAAAATGTAAAAACATTTTAAATCAAAGTTAAAGTAAATAAGTTATTAGTCGTAGATTACCATTTCGATGTAAATCGATCAAGATATGAACATATAAACTTTAAACTTGATAGATGATCAAAGAAAAAAATGGTCTTCAACTTCACATTTTTTAAAAATGTAACGAAACATTTTTTCAAAAATTGATTTGACAAATTGTTTTTGTATAATTAAGAAATGTTTTAGTGGTAATTATTTCAAAATTCAAATTGCCCATTTCCCCCAACAAAACAGTTCCAAAGTTCACGAAATAACCATTCACCACAAAAAGAACAAAATCTGGAGCGTCTGTCTAGACAGTACCGTTAAAGTTGGACGGTACCGTTAAATTTAACGGTACCGTGGTACCACCCTGTCCAACGGGCAGATTTTCAGTGGCCTATAAGTAATGGATCATTTTACACCTCAAAACATAATTTTTCACATAATTTTCTTTGATCAGAAGTAGTCTTATATAGCTTATTTTCTTTAATCATTTAACTTGTGTTTATTTTGTTTAAAAGTGATCCAATCATCTATTTTCAAGTGACCACCTTCATTCCTAATTAGTGCAAGAGAAGAACGCACTGTATCACGAAAATACAAAGTGTTATAGTTGTAGTTTAGTGCACTCTTGACACTTGTTACATACTTGTTGTATATTGTCACACACCAAGTTATTGTCATTATACTTAGTTTGTGTAGATCGGGTATATCGTGTGGATCCAGTAGATCTTGTTGTTTGTGTAGATCGGGTAGATTGTGTAGATCGGGTAGATTGTGTGGATCGGGTATATCTTGTTGTTTGTGTAGTTTGTGTTGATTGTGTGAAGATAGGGTTGATCATGTTAGTATTTTACTCCTTAAAATACATGTGTGTGAGATTCTACTGGAATTATTACGTGGATAAGGCTAAAGTTTAGTATCCCATTCTATTGCCCACTCATGAACCGCCAATTCCTGCTAGAATCACGAATGCTATAGATATATCTATCGGGGGTGACTACCCTGTCCAGGGTTGGTAGCGCCAACCGGTCGGACGTATATCATGTCGGACTTATGAGTGTTTCGGGATGAACACCTCGCTAGGGGTTGTGTTTATACTTGGTGCTTATGCACACTATCTTGGGTCGAGCTTGGTTGCATGGACTTAGCTGTAATAGACTTGTTTACCTTATTTGTGAAACACTATTTGCGCAAAGAGTGTTTATATACGTGGTTATGGTCCATTTTACGACTTTATGCTTAAACCTATGAACTCACCAACGTTTCTTGACTTTTTAGCATGTTTTTCGGTATTTGATTGTGGATGATTTGTGAGTTACTTTTGGAGGGGCTTTGATAAGGTTTTAAAATGTACCTTTTGAGGGTCGTTTAAACCCTTATTTGATCACTTTGTATCGCTTATTACTTAATATCGTTCATTTTCACTTTTTAGGTATCTTGAAGGCAAAATGTTGGAATGACACTTATTCGAACGAAAAGCGCGAATATCTGAAGAAAATGGCCAAAGTCAAGAATCGAGACACTCAGTCTTTGGGCCCGAAGGGGCGTCGGGCAGCACAAAATAGCACGCCGTCGAACAACTTTGTATTTTCGAAGCTAAATTGCTCATTTACAAGTGACGGCTTGGGTTTTAAAAGAGTAGGCGTCAAACTCGGACGGCCTAGATTTGATCCGACGACGTCCGATCTTGAAGGGACGGCGTCACAAGCATAAGGTGGCGCCGTCGCCAAGACTAAAGTGGCCAAGACGAAACCCTAATGCGGCGACCGGCGGCCACAAATCAAAGGTGACGCCGTCGCATTTGTAATCCTATATATATAATCCGAATTTTTTAGTTTTCAGTGTGTAGTCTTTGGAGTAAAAAACCTAAACCGAACCAAGGCTATCTTGTACAGTATTTTAGGGTTCCATACCCTATCTTACATCAAGATAAGTGTTTTACTTCATTAATTCAAGTATGTCTTCAATTAATTGTGTGTATGCTTGCATGTTTCCCATGTCCGGATAATTTACTTGTGTGTTTGCTTAGGGAATATGAAACTTAATTATTGAATATTGATTGGTTGTCTCTTATCTTAATTGTTAATGATCTAGTATTGCGATAGGTCATCCGTTGTGTAGTTAATTTTGAATTTTATTATCAATCAAAATTCGATGCACACTGGTTACTTTAAATTTGAACTAGAACAAGTAGAGAGGATGTTTATATGGTGATATAGTTTCATGTATGCCCGGAAAATGGCTACTTTAATTAAGAGAGTATGATACTAAATTCTGGTCAAACTAGATCAACTAAGCCATTTTATCCTTTCCTATAATACACAGTAATTGAGCTTGTTAAAACAAAAATATAGCTAATTCTAACTTATGTGTACACAACTAGAGTACTTTATGAGTTTGTCAACAAACCAAGCCCGACCAGTCAGACATAAACTTGTTTTGCCGAGAGTTAGCCAACCTTTTTTTTTTTTTTTCTTCTCTTTTACCTTTGATTTTTAGTATTATATACTAGTAAGAAAATATGAAGTTGGCGGAGAAACTGACCCGCCTGGCCCATTTTGGGCTAAACATGCTCCAACCTATAAGTACAATATTACATCACTAAACCAAACTTTCCCATTTTCAACTTCTAAATTTGAAGTTTCAAAAGTAGTAAGGTATGAGTATATGTATGTTCGATTTTTGTATAAAGATGCTTTCATTGTTGCATTTGGATAATCGATAATACGTAAAGAAAGAATAAAACTCTTCATTATATGATGATCAATGGCGAACCTTCTTTAGCTACTATTTATTGAATTTCCACTTATGTGGTATGGTGATTATATATTTATCGATTGTTTCTTCTTAAAAGCCATGGGAGCGTTATGTAGAGGTTTAAATGAGTTTCTATTCGGATATCATGCGTTTTAACTAAATGAAGAACAAAATACCTAATACCTAACCGTGTTTTTATCTTAATTTTTACCAGCTATGTTGTTTTGGCAAATGTAATGGCGTGCGCTAATGGAGATCCAAAGATGAAGTCAAGATATTTAGGATCCCTATCGATAATTATTCTTTTGTTCACTAGTAATATTGTGTTATTTATCTTCTGATTGGCAAATTTGTCAAAGTATAATATATTACTATCTATGATATTTATTTATCTTGATTGAGAATATAAATGTACAGATGTACTAGATTTTTTAATAGAATGTGTTCTACATAAATATGTCATGTTTAGCATTGTGTTGCATGAAACTAAAGTGTTACAAATCATTTAAAAAGTGTTGCCTTATAATAGAAAACAACCAAGAATGTTGCACTTGTAGGTTAAAGTGTTGCATAGTTGGTGGTAGCAAATGAAAAAGTGTTGCACTTGAATCTAAAGGTATTGCGTTTATGTGAAGAATTGTTGCATTTGATTTTTAAAATGTTGCCTTTAAGTATAAAAAGTGTTGCACTTAGAGTATGAAAATGTTGCATTTGAGTGTAAAAAGTGTTGCACATTAAAATACCACATTTGCTAAACAAAGGCAACACATTTTTAAAGTGCTGCGTATTCCAATAAAAAGTGTCACATATACCTAAGGCAACGTTACATAACGTAGCACTTGGGAAAGTGTCACATTAGGCATAATGCAACATTTTAGACACATAATGCAACACTTTCACGGTGTTGCAAGAGCTTCATTTTGTAGTAGTGTGACATCAACCTTCAAAAGGGCATTGATGCAGTTTACGGAAACAAGAGGAGTCGGCGAGACAACCAAGGAAGGGTGTGACCAATGATGAACCAGACTCCGGGTTACGTCACTCCCTTCCAAAAGTTGATGGCAAAGGAAAGGAAAAAGTTGTTGAGGATGTTGAGTAGGTTGCTCAGACGTTGTTGAATATTTCTTCTCCAGCTCCCAAGACCACTACCAAATATGTACTCCAGAAACGAATCACAGAATCATCATCTGCTAAGGAGCCAAGTGGAGCTGAAGGGGAACGTTCTCCAACTCCTGAACTCAATGACGACTCTAGTGACACAGAGTCAGACACTCAGGAGAACGAGGGTGGTAATGTTGATATGAATGAACCTGAATTCCAGACAAAGTCTCTTACATAAAATGGTACCATTGAAGGGTCGACTTAAGGAACAAGGAAATAGAGGCGGTGTTCAAGATAGTGTGCTAGCGAGAAGAGTTTGTGAAACAGTCTTATCCAAATCTCTAGGAAAATCTCAAGCAAAGAAGCGATGATCAAGAGCACCTGGATGAAACAAACAATTCTACCGGAACCCTATTGTCATATCAAAACCTTGAGCAAGACTTCAACTTTGGGGACCAATTCCTTGAAGATAAACTGTCTGATGTTGATGCTGAGAAGACAAACGAAGAAAAGGAAGTTGTATCCATGTTTTCTGTCACAATTCAAGAGGATACATCTACTGTTCCACCTATGACAGTTCCCATACCAACACCCTCAGTAGCTACATCATCAACAACACTACCACCTCTCGTAACAACCGAAGCTACTACAACAACCATTTCTACAACCGCACTCCCACCACCACCACCTACAAGCACCAATATAGAGCTGAAACTAGAAGAAGCTCAAACGTCTTGAAGTCCTTGAACGGAAAAACCTACCAAATAAATTTAAACATCACGAGCCATTGTCAAAGTTGGAACGTCTTAACTTCGATCATGAGGTGATTAATGCTATAGAAGATCAAGTTAAAGACTCAATCGAATGGGCAATGAAAGCTCCTTTGTATACAAGGTTCGAGATCTCACTACATCGGACATGAAAGATATTCTTATGAGACTAATGAACACAAGGAGCATGAAGACCACATGCAATTATCTGAAGCTCTTCAAAAGTCAATGGACCATGATAACTATGGTTAGTATTTGAAGGATATCGGGAACGCAAGGAAAAG
Organism: Chrysanthemum lavandulifolium; assembly: GCA_022545495.1. Taxonomy (NCBI): domain Eukaryota; kingdom Viridiplantae; phylum Streptophyta; class Magnoliopsida; order Asterales; family Asteraceae; genus Chrysanthemum; species Chrysanthemum lavandulifolium. Next base: position 150,966,774 of record CM040238.1, on the reverse strand, counting down.
AAAGAGAGGAGATATGACTTGCCAAAATATCCATCTGGGCTCCTCCACCTCCACCTTCCGGTGGTCTTGATTCTTCGAGAACCGGTGGAACTTCCGTAGTTTCGATGCTACAAAGACTAATCCACCACCTCCTACTCCACCATCATTAGGTTAACTAGGATCCTCACCGCCAAGGTTCTCAAGTCACCCAAACTTCATCCCATGCTGCTAGACAACACTTGACTTTAGATTCAGTCCAACTTTCTCTACAATTATTGAAGATCTCGAAATGAATGAGGAATAGATTCTCAGTCAGGAGTCGGATTCAGATGAAGAGGATTTTTCCACCAAACATATTCCTAAGGTGACTCGTACTGACAACTGGTGGCAAACATTCATGGGGGAAGATGATGTTGAAAGTTCTAAGTCATCTTGGTCTGCTCCTACCAAAGCAATGACTTAGGATTGGTGGAAGGAAGAACGATCGGCAACTCCAGAACCTACTTGGACTATTCCTGATTCTGATTTGATCACTCCGAACCACAACTGGGCAAATGCCATTGTTGCCAACCATGTTGCCCCACTAGAGGAATCGCTGCTGAACATAACCGGGGATATAAGAAGCTTCATTAAATGGTACTGTGAGAGGCAAGGGATCTCAAAGCTTACACCAAAGATCCGAAGGCCCACCTATGATATTGTAAAGGTCTTTCATCCGAACGTGGCTCACTTGCGGTGCAAATGGAGGAGTGTTACAAGTCGTTGACGGATCAAGTGGACGATAATATGCTCAAGTTCAACGTCAACAAACCACTTCCACTAGGTGGTCCACCGGTTAAGTAACCATTCAATCGACTTCTTCTTCAACAAGGATCTCGATTATCTGCGTGTAGGGAACAAGGAAGCATACCGCTTCTATCGATCTCTAAAATGAAGGCCGCCAACTATCACAGTGTTTGGTTTACATGATGGTTCCGGATCAATTTTGGGTGAAAGGGAGTATGAGTACGACGTTGTTGCTTCGTATGGAATCTCACCGATGGTTTAACAAAATCGCTTCTACATTGATAGACACGGTCTTTGAAAAGAGTCAAGGGCTATTCGAACTCAAATGTGTATCTTGAGTGTAGTTAGTGTGGAGATATTTCCTATGTACGGATACGATCACTTGAAGAAAATTTTCCTCCACAGAGATGATCAGAAAGAACATATAATAGAGGAGAATGAATTCAAGAACTTTTACCCCAACGACTTCGAAGATCTTTATATGTTGAACCTCCAAGGCCATCTTGATCACCTACCTCCTCGTGACAAGGAGACACTTGCTGCAGCAGTCAATTCATGGATAAGAGGTTTAGTCATAAGATTTGGGGACTTTCAGCTTGGAATGGAGAGTTACCAGACTTAAGTCAACCTAACTAAGCCTCGATGGGAAGCTACAGGGTTCGAATTCAAGCATGACTACTCAGTAATCGAATCTCCATGAGCTGTTGTCTTTAATGACAAATACGGGGCCAGGATGATCATGAGGCTGAATGGGTTATACAATTTCAGTGATGGTACTCTTCATCAAATTGAAGAAGCTTTGGATTACCGGGTGAAGGAGTACAAGATCAGGATGAGTCTAGGGACGAGTACAAGGTTTTGGACCCGCAAAGGATGTGGAAATGAGTGAGGCCTTCATATATGCTATCGGAAAAGGCTTAAGACTAAGAGAATCTTCAAGCTTGGAGAGTTTGTAGGCGGAAGAGTTCGTGAAGGGCACTACAAACATCTACAGCAAAATGAATGATCATATCCTTTCTGTGATTTTTATTTTTAGAACTTTTATGTGTGGTGTGGTGTTGTAATATGAACATATATAACTCTGCAGTATCTAGTAGTGTTAGTTTTGTGGCTTGTAATCTACATCTCAAATTGAGGGGGAGCACTGTGTTGAAACAATCAGACCTTGATAGATCTTGAGCTCGTGGATCGTTATATATGCCTATGTAATCACAAGCACAATAAAAGACAATCTCTACAACTTGTATTTAGCAGCGGAATATAAACACAAGTAACAAATAACTAAGAACTCTGTGATCCTCTATGGATCTTTATATTAACTAAAACCTTGATAGATCTTGAGCTCGTGGATCGTTATATATGCCTATGTAATCACAAGCACAATAAAAGACAATCTCTACAACTTGTATTTAGCAGCGGAATATAAACACAAGTAACAAATAACTAAGAACTCTGTGATCCTCTATGGATCTTTATATTAACTAAAACTGAGTTTTCCAATCGGTACATAACTCATTCTAATGTGTTCCTTTTATAGACAAGGAACCCTAAACAATATCGCTAAACCGTTTCCCAAGAAACGTATAATCATAAAACTAAATAAGATATACACAATCACTTCCTAATAAAGCTCATGTATATCCACACTAAATAAACTAAACACGGAATAAACACTTCCGCAAACAGACTAATAACTATTATACTCAAACAGATTCTGTCTTCAGAATCCACTCTTCTTCAAGAGAAACACTTGGCAGTAATTTCAAAGATAATCCAAACTTCACATAATTCCCAACAATCCTCCCTAAACCGGAATTTGACTTGGTTAAGTTCCGGTTTCTTGATAGATCTTTAACAAAACAGCCCGAGGATTGTGCACGAACAACAAAAGAAAGAATCCAAATAAGAACATCTCTATGATGACAAACTTGAATCTCCGGATCTTTGCAGCAACAAATGACAATAGATACATCAAAACAAATTAGTTTCATACTATTCTCATCACATCCGGTGTGTTAACTCCCGTGAGAGGTGAATCATTAAAATAATGGATTTGATGTCTCTTTACCAATAGCCATCACTCATCGGAGTAGCCATATGTTTAAGTTAAGTAAACTATGGTACACCGATAACCATCGATTTATTGGCAAACCAAAGAACCATATAAACGGATTTGAAATGTCTTTACCGTAGCCGTTTGCTCGGGACTAGTCAATTCTTAGAATTGGTGAATTGATAACCAAATATGGAATGCCACCGCCTTTACCACAAGCCATATATATGGGCTAGTCAATTCTTGGATTCCAAAAGGAATAAACCATGGTGAATTGATGACCATACAACACTCAAGAACTAAGCATGGGTGGTTGCATACCCTATGATTTTAAGCAAATCATTACGACTATCAACAGATTTGATGTGTCTTTACCAAAGCTGTACCCTTTGGACTAGCTAACTCTTTGACATACACAAGGTATATCTGGTGAGTCAAAACCAACAAAAGTATACAACAAACCTGCGAGAAAAGTTAGATAAACCAAAACCATTTTTTTATTTTTTATTTTATTTTTTTAACTAAGAAATAAAGAAAACAAATATTACAAAATAATACAATCAAGATGAACCTTTATGTGATGGTTTGATTTTAATCAAACCAACACATTGAGAAGCATGAAGCTCATCATTGCCAACTGGATTAGGAGGCACTTCCAACTTCTTCAAAGAACTGCTCCATAAAAGTAACCGATAAAGGATAGAGTTTATCCGATAGCATACACAAAATCATTCCACATGTGGTCCAACCACATGAACACAAGGCAAAGGATAAAATCTCCAACTCTCAATCTCCCACTTATGGGAATTCTTCCAAATAGAATACCCTTTACCATTTGGAGAATGAGAATCGAACATAACTCAAGATCACCCAACAAATATAAACCGAACCCGTTGCTTGATGAAACTTATAATAATTGAATGACATGTTCATACAAAGATCGCAAATCATGTCTAGTCACCAAATGAAGAATGTCCTTCAAGAAGTTGAACTCAAGAACAGATTATCCAACCTATAAGCGTGTTAAGCTTTCCACTTTCCAATTTACCAATACCACATGAGTTCCTTCAGAAAACTTCAACAGTCCAATTTCAATAAAGGTAGATTCATCGACCTTGAGATCTAAAGCGTATTCCTTAAAGAATGTTTCCTAGCTAACTGCCGTAACTCCTTTTAACCAATCTCTTCTCCCTGCATCAACAATGTTATCGTGATCGTCAGAGATCATTTTACCGACTCGAGAATCACTCAACTCCACACTAGACAACGCTTCAGAAGAAACCAAAGAAGATTCAGCATAAACAACCACATCAGAAGAAGGAGTAACTTCAGAAGTTGTGTCAAAAGTAACAAATGGAGAGATCACCAAAGGCAAAACAGTATCAAAATTATCCACTATTTCAACTGTTTTCTGTCTCTTAGCTTTAGGAACATCAGACATTGAATCAATTCTTTCCAATTGAGAAGAAGAAGTATTACCAGAGGAAGAAAACTTCATAACCATATTATACTTTCTAATCAAAGCATCATCAGATAAAGCACTGATTTGCTTCATTGACATACCAGAATTATAAAGAGCAGAATTCTTCACAACTCTTCTCATATGATTCCTCTTCTGAACTATAGTCATGGGTTTGTCTCTTTGAGCTTGATATCTTTGAGCAATAAGAGCTTGCTTCTTTGCAGCCGCCTCTTGCTTCCTTAGATTACCAAGAGCCACCATTTGATCTGAAAAATTCTCATTATCAAAAGATGCTCCTAATATAAGTTTTGCAAGATTTGGATCGGATGCACCTGAGTAGTATAAGCATCCCATTGATCATCGTGATCTTAGGAAGTAATGCATCAAGCTCTAATTTCCTTCGTGAGACAAATTTGAATCGATCGATCTTGAAGAAATTTAGCAACAACACGACTCTTCCGCATATTCTCCTAATCAAGAAACATCCGAGCACGAGCTTGATTTTCTTCTTCACCACTATACCAATTAAGCATAGCATCAATCACGTGGTCCCGCCCTTTGTCAAGATGTCTCAGAGAACCAATTTCAGCAGAATCGATGTGAGCTTGAAGGAACAATCAAACCCACATCGAGAAAAGCAGGTTGAGACAATTCCTCAACAGTGTAGAGAAAACTTGTGAGGAAGAATTCAACTTATACATTCTCCCAAAGAATAAAAACTTCTTCATCATTTGCTGAAGGTGAAACATTTGGTTGTTCTTGTAAAGATGAGGTTTGACCATGATCAGAAGTAACCTCCTCAATTATAACATCAGCAGATGCATCAACAACTTTTGGCTCCTTTGAAGTTGCAACAGATACCTTATTCAAATATTGTCTTTGTCTATTTCTAGCAAATACAATAGGCACCTTGCTCCTTGAAGATTTAGCAACAGGAGAAGAAACATCAGATGTAAGAGCGGCATCAGCCAATATTCCAAGAGATGTATGAAGATTCTCTTCATCCTCCTCTTCAGAAGAAACCAAACTTCTCTTTTTACCCTTCTGACTCAGTAATTCCTCCAAGTTCTCAACTTTAGTTTCCAATTCCACAATCTTATTACCAAGAATAGACTTGGTCTCTGCAAGTTCTTTCTTAAGATCACCACCTCACCGCATACTTGTTCATCGAGCATATAACGAGGTAAGTGTAATAGATCCTCATCTCAGATCATTGATTGCTCGCTTGAAATTGGAACTTCATTTGACCGCTCGTAAGTAACATTAACCGATCAACATTAGAACATCCTTCACCAAATGGATGCCTAATAGGACTCGGTGTGTAGCAATCTATCAATATCAACCCGAACCTCATCAATATTAACCGTAACCTCATCAATAGAAACTTGTAGAGGTGATTGACTAGGACATGATCTATGTGAAGGTATATGTAAGATATAACTTTTCACATACACATCAAACCATAACACAAAGTAGCATATAGATGGAATTCTAGAGAGAAAGTTAGAGGTTTAGGAACTTAGTAAGAGAAAGTGAAAGATATTATTATGAGTTCCAACTCTACCTTGGAAGGTAGAGAGTATTTATAGTCTTACATAAATCGCCACACTTTGGGTCGTGGATCGTGCATACAGTGGGTAAAGATCCGTCTGTCCTCCACGGTGTTACTTAACTAAATACTACTTAACTTAAAAGAACTACGACTACGAGCTTTCTAACGATTACATATACTTGAGGTGACCGACTCTTTAACACCTGGAATTTCTAATTCCTAACAATCTCCCCCTAAGGGAGGTCACCTCAATCATGTACCAAAATTACATTGAATACAACTAGATAATACATTAACAATTGATCTTGCATTCTTGATGTAGTCCTTTGCTCCTAAGCTCGTAGTCTTTGATTCTTCACATTGCATGTTTGGATATTGCAAGTGGAGGTCTTTTACTGATCCACGTGATAATAATTTTGAGCCATCTTTTGAGATCATCAGCAATCAAAAATCTCTGAGACATCCATTGTGGTGTTGTGACTTTGGGACCGACATGCTCACATTCTGGATCATGATATCTTCTCATCGAGTAGCGGAAGCATTTGTTGAATCATGATATTGGCGCAGCAGTAGCGAAGCATGGAGTGAAAATATCGAGTCATTGATGCACTAATCATGATTTCTTTTGAGATGAATGTATTAAGTGAGCATCCGCTATGGATTGACCGCTTCATTCGATCACCGCAAACGTCGGGCGATTCGCATACAACAGCTAGTAATAAATCGCACGAAAGTGTCTTTGATCACTTTCGTTGAATTGAGGTACACGGCCCACGGTTCCCCCGCTGATCAAGACATGTACGCCTATGATCGTGTATAATTCAAGAATTTCCTTGACGGGGTTTCGAATTATTCTAGTCGTTCTCAAACCGAACATCTCAAAGAAGACAACACGGAGTGAGTGAACCAATAATTTTAAGTCCACCGATTGATGAAAAGAGATTTGAAAACAATCGTGTATTGCTCAATAGAAATTGTTTTGCAATACAATGAAGGTTTTATTGAAAATCATTATCAATCATAAAACACCTTTGATTTGAAAAATGAGTACACGGTCGATGTGCTAAAGAAAAGAGTTTTTAAGCACAAAGACCGGTTTTTCAAAGGTATCCGTCAATCCCTAACCCGAACCAGATTGATTCAAGAGATTGAATCGCCCCATTGTTTCATTCGGTTGTCACATGGTTGATCTATATAATAGATCTCACATGCCACCTACAGAGCTTGTTTAATGTTGGCTCCGAAGGCTTTCCATCTTCATTGTGAATATGTAAACACATCACTCGGATGTTCCGACAATACCACAAGGATAATGCGTAGGACTCAAGATATAATCTCTCTTTCCACATTGTGTGAAACATAGAGTCTTCATTGAAAGTGTCCTAATGAGATTTATTGATGATCTCGTGGCTCTAGACTCGCTTTGTGCATATTTGGATCCTATAACGGAGACTAGGGAGGGTCTCTTCTTCAATATCAACCATCTCTAAGAGAAAGTCGATAGATAATGTCGGTTCCCGTGAGAATGAAACAAGCCCTTTTAAGAGGAACTTGAGTGGTTTGGAAAGTTGAGGTGCATTGCGCCATCGGGTCCATGACGTCTTGTCTTCAATACCGATGTTACCATCGTGAGCATATGAAGTGAACCCGGTTTCGCCCTAAGGTTGAATAAATGGAGGGCTATTTGTTTTCACCCTTTCCTCATTCAATTCTTTTTAATTCTTCAACCCTTCAAGGCTTACCGAGACTTCATAGCTAGAACCATGTTGGGTTTATTCCAAGACTAGCTCGGTCTTAGTCCGCACTCTTCCCATATCTCATTTTCTCCTTTTATTATCATACCTAAGGACTTCTACACTAACTAGTGGATTGTCCTCGGTAGATCCCTCGGTTCGCGGATCATGGGAACACATACCTAACCTTATCATCCTTATATCACCGTACATGAAGTAAAGTTGGTCACCTATTTGGTATTGTTCACCGCCATTGGATCCAATTGAAAACCATTTGAAAATCAATTCGATACTTGTGATGTACAAAGCATTTTGTACCGAATTGTTTTTGATATTTTAGAACGAGAACTCCCCTCAACATGTGCATCAAGTATTTGAAAATGTTTTGCACACGGAGGCAAGAGAAAGAATTAAATTCTTTGATTACCATTTTCTAAAGATATCAACATCACTTCCCATATCAAATCAAGTAGATATCGCATTTCGGAAGGATGAGGTTTCCATAATTCGCTCCCCTCAATATGTGCCTCGAGGTTTGAAAAGAGTTTTGCACATACTAGAGGGAACCCGCACATGGGATGAATGATCACGTTTGATCAAAGGTTTAAGAAGATGCTGCCCTCAACATGTGCATTTGAAAATTTGAAATCGTTTGTCACATGTGGGAAGGACAAGATGTACATTCTTGTGAAACCATTTACCGAATTATCGCTTAAATCCAATTTAAATCACACATTCTCCCCGATCACAATTATCAAAACATTTGGGATTTGTGATCTCGTATAGATTTAAATTGATTTAGAAAGCTTTTAAGGAGAATTGTGACTCGATTGTGAAAGCGTTTGAACTGATAAGGATCGGATTTTAAGACTTTAAACTCCATTTATAAAACATGCATGTATATCTTTTGAAAACAATTTAATGCCAAATAACTTTTTAATTTAATTGAAATCATTCTCCCTCAATCAATGACATAAGTTGTTGATTGAGAGATAGAGATTTTGACAAATAAGTCCCGATGATTATCAAAATAGAAACCGAGTTATTTTTCAAAGCATTTAGTTTTCAAGAGATAAATGTTTATAGAATCGAGCATGGAATTTGAAAACATGTTAAAACATGGCTCGTTCTTTCTTTTAAAAGCGGTTATTGCTCGAAATGACAATAAACCATTTTTTTCTTTCTCTCAATTTTTTTTTTTTTTTTTTTTTAAGAATTCGAACAACATCTAAAGTCCGTGTCATTCTTTGAATGACAATACAAAGACCGTAGATATTATCGAACCGGAAAAAACGTGACAAAATGACAATATTTTTGAAGATTTTCAAATTTTCAAATTTTATGGATTTTGAAAGTTTTATATTTTTCTATTTGATTTTGAAGGTTTTATAATTTTGTATTTTATTTTTCAAATAAATATTTACAAGAGATAGATGAAGATAGACCTTTACTCCTCGTCTTCCTCCTCAAGACGTTTGAGAGTTTCCGTTGAAGGCTTTTCAAACCAAGTCGTGGAAGAATAAACTCAAAACGTTCTCTTGGAAGAGCTTTGGTGAAGATGTCGCTAACCGATATTCGCACCTCACAAAATATAGTTCCACCACACCTTTTTCCACTTGTTCCTCGATGAAATGATGTCGAATGTCGATATGCTTTGCTCTTGAGTGTTGAACGTTGTTGCATGAGAGCAATAGCACTTTATTATCACAAGATGTAGGATTTTGTTGAATTCAAAGCCATAGTCGATAGTTGAGATCTCATCCATAAGATTTGAGCACAACAAGATGACATGGCTATGTATTCAACCTCTCAGAGAGGAAATAGAAGTACTCATTTGCTTCTTTGAAGACCACTCACAAGCTTATCACCCAAAACCGAGCACCTCCTCGATGTACTTGACGTGTATCTTGACAACTCGCATGATCAAGATCTGATAGGCCGTTAGTGACATACCGGTGTCCTTCGGGTACCAAAGACCCATATTGATGGTTCCTTGGAGATACCGAAGACCCGCTTAATCGCTTCAAGGTGCTTTTAGTAGGCTTAGCACGGTATCTAGCACACATGCAAACAAATGAACAAGATGTCCGGTCTACTAGCAATGAGATACATCGGGATCCAATCATACTCCGATATTTCGTTTGGTCAATCATGATCCCCGAGAGGTCCTCATCTAGTTTGGTTCGGTCAATCATGGGGTGTCAACAGGTCACATGAATCAAATCCAAATTTCTTTAAAATCTACGTTGCATATTTAGATTGATTTATGAAAATGCCTCCGGACTTTGTGAAATTTGTAATCCCAAGAAAAATGACATTTGTCCCATCATTGACATTTGAAAGTTTGAACTCATTTCATTTGAAAACGATCACATTCCATTGGGTCCGTCGAGGCAAAATAATATCATCAACATAAATTTGAACATGAATTAAATGTTTGCTCGACTTCACGGTGAACAATGTAGGATCAATCGCTCCTTTGATGAATCCGGTTGATGTAAGAAACTTTGACAAATGTATCGTACCATGCCCTCGAGCTTGCTTTAAACCGTAAGAGCCTTCTTCAAACGATAAACGTGAGTAGGATGCTCTTGGTTCACAAATCCTTCAGTTACCGACGAGACGACTTCCTTAAGATCTCCGCTCGTAAAAGCCGTCTTTACATCCATCCGATATACCACCATGTTCTTACTAGCAAAGATTAGCCGTAAAGATTCGATTGCCTCGATTCGAGCAATCAAGCAAAAGATTCTTCAAAGTCTATACCCTCCTCTTGACGGTATCCTTTAGCAACTAATCGGGCCTTGTTCTTCAACACATCACCATGCTCATCAAGTTTTACTTTGAAGATCCATTTTAGAGCTATAATCATAACACGGTCTGAGCGGTACTAACTCCCATACATCAAGACGATCAAACTCATGAATTTCATCTTGCATGGCATTGAACCGACTATCTTCATTCATAGGAGTTTTAACATCTTTGGTTCGATCTTAGATAGTACGGAGTTGAAGAAGCACCATAAGGCATCGGTTGCGAGTTGCTTCGGGTTGATACAGACGAGAGGATTTCCAATGATGTTGTCTAAGGGGTGATCGTGAGTCCATTTTCCGAGGTGTTCATGTGGCGGTTGTTGAGGAACCGAGGTAGGCGAGTCGATGTCTCTCAAGAAGATGGTTCGATGATGATTCGGGAGTAGCAAATATGTTTTCAAATGGAGCATCTTCGGGAGTTGCAAAGGGATTAACTTCATCATTGATGCGAAACATTTCCATGATGTACATTTGAAGAATGATGATTTGTTGATGAGATCAAGGATCAAGAATGGTGCTTCTTGACTTAAAGATATTGAAACCGAGGATTGACATCATTTATGGAATATGAGCATCCTCTGTTGTAGGAGTCAAGACCTCATTAGTAATTGACTCATACAGTTCATCAAACATAGGATCAAACAATTTCTTTACATCATCTTCGATGGAGGTACATATAGAGTTTCTTGAGAGGAGTTTGGAACAAGGGATGAACCAATGGGACTGCTTTTGAAGTGCGGGTCCCGAGTGGAGTGTCCAGGAGCCATTTGACCGGTCACCATCAAACGTAACGTGAATTGTTTCCATGATATTTCGGGTTCTTTTGTTGTAGATTCGGTATCCCTTTTGTTTGGTGCATATCCTACAAATACTCCAATGTCGACTTTAGCCCTAAGTTTGCCCAAGTCTTGACCCTCATTAGTTGGATAGCACAAGGCACCAAACACGAAGGAAAGATAGATTAGGTTTTTGTTGTGGACAAGTTCATATGGAGTTTTTCCATGAATAGTGTGAATCGGGAACGATTTTTGTGTAGTATGCATGTGGCAATTGCTTCACCCGGAGAAACATTGGAACCTTTGAGTAGATCAAGATTGTTCTAGCAACTTCACCAAGAGTACGATTTCGCCTTTCAACTACACCGCTCGCTATGGGGTTCATGGAACACTTCTTTGATGGTCGATTCCAACGCTTTCATAGAATTCACTAAGTTGTTTGTTGACAAACTCGGCCCATTGTCTCGCTCGATAATTCGGCGCTTTGTTTAGTCGAACTCGCAATTTGCTTGATGAGTTTGATGATGATATCGGGAGTTTCATCCTTTGTCCTTAAGAACTTGACCCTGTGAATCTAGAGTAATCATCAACCACAACTAACACATATTTCTTCCCAAAGATATTCGCACCCTCATTGGTCCACATAAATCCATATGAATCATATGAAGAACTTCGTGACAGAGTTAGTAGGTTTGGGTTTATGGGCATACTTCTTGCTTTTCCCAATTGACATCTTGAACAAAGATGATCCTTTTCATACTTTAGTCTAGGTAAACCTACAACTAAGTCCTTTCGGAAAGATCGCTGATGGTGCCAAGTTCAAGTGATTGAGACGACGATGCCATAACCATGACTTTGTTTTTGAAGCCTTAGATAACAAGCGATTGGAGATGCCCTCATCATGTCATCGATAGAGATGGTGTAAAGGTTTGAGCCACGAGTTCCTTTCAGCGGTTCCTCACCGTTAAGATCTCTAACAAAGCGGTATGTTTTCAAGGCTACTTCTAGATCGAATCACGAATTGACCAACAGAGAACATATTATGACCTAAACCTTTCACATAATACACTCTCGAGATGACACTATCACCAACAACATAATCTCCATAACCCATTATAGCACCGAAATGATCATTACCAAATCTAACGGTCCCGATGAATTTGCTCACGAAGTTCATGAGTCGCGACCGATCTCCAAATATATGCTTGGAAATACTGAGTCCGGTACCACGTAACGATTTGAACGATCCGCAGTTGAACACGCACAAGAATGGATAATCGGATAATTGGGATCCCCATGCAAGAATGGGTTCCATTTGGTTAGTTACAATGGTTGGACCACCCACATCGTAAATAGAAGCATTCATATCGAAAGTGAGGCAATGGAATCATTGTGAATAGATGCAAGATTAGTGTCTCAGATAGCCCTGCTCACAGCAGTGATCACTTCATGGGAATAGTTCTACCAAGAGGCATCCATTTTCTAGTTGGCATTAATTGATTAGTCTTATGACCAACAGTATCCAATAGAAGCCTATTTTCTTGAATGTTCTTCTGTGGGTTTCCATTGCTTTCTAACTTTCATTCGTTTTGCCTTTTAGCCTTCTTAGCATGAATATTAGCATTAACAATATTAATCGGACAATTAGCATCATTAGGCGTAACATTAACATCACATTCATGATTAGAAATGTAATTCAAGCATATATCAAGACAAGGTTTGCAAATAGTATCGAATTGAATTAATTACAAGACGCCTATGGCTAATACTAGAATCAACATGATTCGTTTTATTCGATTCAAACTTAAAGTTCCTAGATTGTTCTTCTACTCTTTTCCAAAGGCACATTCTTAGCTCATGAGGTCCTATCATTCCTTGTATTGTCTTGAGACTTTGACCGCTCCCTTTAATGTCACCGATTACTCTGTAGAGGGAATGGGAACATTAGTTTGTTTTACTACTCTTTGCACCACTGCTTAGATGTCTTGGGATCCGAACTACATGCGTGCACTAAGGTTCACTTTCTTAACACTAGAGGTCTTGAGATTAGTACTCCTAGAAGGCACATTTGAGTTCACTTTCCTAGCATTGATGGATCTAGAATCGAACTACTCAATGGTACACTACGCCTCACATTCAAAACATTGGGAATCGAGTGCATATCATATTTGGCCTTAGGCATTGAGTATGGAATCAAAGGGTTAACTCTCTCACCTAATGTCTTTGGGCATATTGTGATCAAACATTCTAAGATTTCTTGAGATCGTTTGGCATATAAGCATGCATGTCCAATTGCATTATCATGAGGTTTCTCTAGCTTATCCTCTTCAACAATCTCACGCAGGCATTCTAAGCAATCCTTAAGGGATGAGAAATATGTTTGAATGGCAAGTTTGTTGTTCCTTAGATGAGGGAAGACATATGTCACAGATAAAGCATATTTATTACTAGAGTGAACCTTAGATACAACATTCTCCTCATTGATCATTGGCATTTTCCCTTTTACCTGACTCTTCAGATTCTCAATTTCCTTTTGCAATGAAGTTATTTGTTCGTTGTTTTTGTTACGAGTGACTTTAATTGATTCAAACAACTCATTGAAATGACGTTTAACCTTTTCATTTTCTTCAGAAAACTTTCGCTTTCCTTTGTAAAGCATTTACTAGGTTTTGAAGATGAAACGTTTGAGAATTCCGAGAATCTAAAGAAGGAGGCATTTGGGAGCTGTCATATTGTTTGTTTGACCCTTTAATTGAGAGATTTGGGCTTTCAACTTTCTCGATCGTGTTGCACCGAGCTTGAATCTGCTCATCACGTTTGTTAATTTGAAAACCGCATCAAACTCGAGCATCCAAGATGTCTTGACATTTGAAGTTTTGACATTTTCTTTAAGATGTTGATATTTTAGTTGTAAATTAAAAGCTCAACTTCTAGTTTAGAAAATGTTTAACGAAATTGTCGTGATCATCGGTTCAATTTTCTCATTTAGTTTAGAATTAGTTTTTCAAGCTCAATGACACGATCATGGGAGACTTTCGTAATAGATAATTCATGAAATTTGGAAGCATTAATAGAGCAATTTGAAGCGGTGAAAACACATCTTGAGCAACACATTCAAGTAATAAGATTCTCATTTAATGTATGCAAGTTCTTTCTCTCAATCTCATTATATTTCGAAAGGCGCTCATAGTCACTAACTTCAACAACCATTGCATCAAATTCCTTTTCCATTCCCTTAATATCGCTTTCTATTCCTTTTAAGACTCTCAAAGTGATCTTTAGAAGTTTAAAGAAGGGCATGACCTCAGTCAAATAACATTCTTTCATTTGTTCAAAACCCCTTTCTCCTTCGGCTTATACCATGGGTGTGATCCTTTTCTTGCAAGTTTTCTCAAAATCAACAAATAGTTGAAATATCACGTATTGGCTAATTAATGTCTTGCTTTTAGTGGCAATTTTCTAGGTACAAGATGCATTGGTGTATTAGGAGGATACACACCGCTTCTAGGCATTTTCCAAAGGGAGGTTAGTTTCAACAATATTTTCCGCTTTCGCTTATCTAAATCTTTTTCCGAAGACTTGTTCGGGAGTCAACAAAGTCTCGAGGTTTAAACTTGTTTAAGGAAATCCAGCTTTTCCTTCTTATAATCATGAGGAGTGATATTTATGTTTTCTCTTTGCATTTGGGATCATTTTGTTTCTTATTCATCTTTTCCCTAGTGATTTCATTTGATTTCTTATCTTCCTCGTGCACTCAACGCAACTAGGTTTACGCCTAGGCTTAAGGATTTCATCACCATCATAAAGCACCTTATGAGCATTTCTAGCCTTTTAATTACCCTCGTATTCGGTTCCTCAACAAGGGGAATGCTATGCTTATCGCTTAAGACTCGATGTTTGGTGACCATGTGAAAGCAATCAATGGTGTTTCCTTGTATGTACAACTTGTTTTCAAGTTTGTTTTTCAAAGTTTTCGATTAGAAAATCTCTCAAGAGTTTTGATTCCTTTGCATTAAATTCTTGCTTAAGCATTTTCACATTTTCTTGAAGTTCTTGTTTTGTTTAATTTGTTTTAGAAAGTTTTTCTTGCAAGGAATTTAATTCTTGTTTCAATACTTCTTTCTAAACTTACTTTTTCTAATTCTTGTACTCACTTGGACATCCATTTCTCGCTCACGAGTGGTCAACTCAAATTTTGCACGTTGTTCATAAATAGCAACACGCTCCTTATAGGCATTTAGTTCGTAAATTATGGAATCATCAGAGCACATGCGTGTATTCATCAAAGACATAGTCATTGTTGATCGCAGAAGATGCATCACTTGGTACAACTTCACTTTCACTTTGTTTCACGTATTGATCGTATGGGACAATATTGTTATTACCCATATTTTCAACATTTGATTCAATAGTTTCGATTGATTGTACTTTGTCATGCATCTTGCACATCAAGATCATCGTATAGTTTTAATACCTCGAGATGAGTTTGTCCTTGGATGGGCCACTTGTGGTGAAGAAGAGATCTTGGGAGAAACCATTGGAGAGATGCTAGCCATAAAGATTGTGTGTGCGTGGGTCCATCATCTACATCGAGTCGTATGCATCACGATCGGCGACTTGAAAGGCGCTCGATGATTGTGACCTATCTCCCGAATAGGTCGCTCATCCACATCTCGCATCATAGGTCTTGGCATTGCCTCGACAAGAAACAACAATTCCTCTTCATCCAACGCAGCACCATTGTCCCGAGCTTGTGCCGCAACATCTTATCTCTCGAAGTAATCGACGATTCATGGGACGCTTTGGAGATGTGCGCCTTGCAATGTGTCCTTCACCACCACAAGAATAGCATTTGATTGGCTTAGCTTGACCTTGGTTACCATTTCTTCCTCGATTACGGTTGCCAACATAACTTCTCCCAGCTCCACCTCTTCCCCGATCATCTTGTCTTTCCGAATCTGGTTGCACCACGATCCTTCCATCTTTAACAAAGGGCTTGATTATGTGGGTTAGATGCGGTTCCGAGGTTGTTGTTGGTTTGGGAGAGAATTCATGTTTTGACTAATGAGAAGAGCTAGTTGATTAATGATGTTACCCACGTGCATCAAGATCGCCTTGTTTGAACATAGGATCGTGGATGAGTTTGTGATTACCATTACCCAAGGGTATGACTTGTGATGCTTTGGTTGTGATTCCAATGTTTGAGTAGAAAGTCGTTGAGTCATTAGACAGTTTGTCTCTCCCGGTTGGTTTTGAACCGATTGAGAATCAATTTTCAAACATAGCATGTCTCTCATTCGAAGGAGGAAGGCATAGAGTTGCTCATAGTTTGTATTCTTCAGTCCTTTAGTGAGCTTCACAGCTGTGACAAACTTGTGCCATTTGGGATTCATGCTTCAGCAACAACAGAAGGACCCTCATCAACATCAACTGAAAGATTAGCATCAGTAGTATTGGAAGAAGGTAAAATAACAACATTAACCTCATCAGCAGTTTCATCTTCCTGAGGCAACATGGCAGCTAATAAAGGAAAATGTGTCCTTCAAATTTAGTTCTCATCGAAGCAAATAACTTAGAAGTTAAAACACCTATGGGATAAAAGCTTGGGTGTTGGTAGACACATTCAATATCATCTCAGAAACCTAGGGTACATCAAAACTTGCCCTTTTTCCTAGTTATATTCTCAATCATATTATCAAAAATAAACTTAGAAAAATTATAAGTCAAACCCTTAGATAGACAAATAATACCACATCCCAATTGAGTTGAAAACTGATCCCAACCTCCAGACTTATTGCTTACACACTGAAGCAAGGTATGAACCAAAAATCTCCACATAGGACAAAGCTGATTTTTTAACCACATATCAGTCCTTGTTCCTCGATAGCCAATCGCTCTAAGCCCTTCAAGTACCATCATAGAATCAGAATGATAAACTCCATTCTCATCATCCAAATGAAGTTGTCTTCTGATCAGTTCCTCTGTCACCACATACTCTCTGCCATCAACTCTTGCAACAATCTCAAGATCACTTCTTTTCATAGCCGACGCCCAAAATTGAGTAATCAAGGATTCATATATAGCATTTGGAGAATGCGTTAAAGCGTCATCAATCTTTGATCTGTCAGAAGAATGCAATCATCGGCCTATACAACTCATCTCCTCGAGCGGTTCCGTGAAAGCGACTTTATTATGATCATGTTTGAATTGAAGTGCCATTAGAGATTTTGAAAATTAGGGTTACGATTTGCACAAATGGAAGTATTTTGAATGAGAGTAATAAGCAAATCTCTTAAAATGGAACGAATATATGCCAGTAGAGAAGAAATAGAAATTTCCCAATTTTGGTCAAAGTTGACCAACGATGACGTGGATTTCTACTTTTACTCATATTCACTTTTAACTTGTGGAAACAAAACCATTCTGTCAAGTAGAACAATCGTGAAACATTACTTATTCAAGAAGCTTCAAGAAATATCTTTTCTTGCTTCACCCACTTGCATTAAATCTCATCACTCCTTGAAACCGTCTATAAAACAATCCCAATACACATATACTTCTTCATCAAAAACCCCCAAATATTATTCCAAACCCTAATTCCACCAATACTCCAAAATTAGCCATAATAAACCATGAGTACCAAACCTGAGATCATAGATCTCACAACATCATCCTCATCATCATCTTCATCATCAAGTGAAGATACCAATCCATGGCTTCATTACTTTCCAAAACCATATCCACGACCAAAGAAATCACCCTTTCTCCATTCATCAGAAGATGAAAGTGTAGTGAATCCAAGTGAATCTGCTGATGATTCTGATGACTCCTATAAGGAGGAACATCTTACTCCCAACCCCAAAGACCTCGGCCTAAACGAAGGCCACGAGCCAAAAATCCACCACTTCCAAAAGATAGAGGTGGTTCTTGGTCTTTCTCGCATCGGGTTTGGTGCATCATCACATATCGTATAAGGGAAGAACTTAAAGAGGGTAGATGGATTGCATTTTGAAATACATAGATGAAGTACAAAGGACACATTATTTTTCTCCATCATCATATGTGGTCATTGTCATCATCAACGTTTGCATCAATCCATCCTCTCCATTTTGATCCTTAGCATCTTGTTAGTGTTGGTTATGCATGTCACAAAAGCGTAGCCAGCATTTAGTGTGAAAGATGTGAGCGATCATGCATATCCAACAGCCTGTTAGATGTTGGAACGGATGATATGTAATAGATTAGGATTAGTAGTTCAAGTAGATGCATTTGATGTTGTTAGTACTCTGTCGTAAGTCAGAAAGCATTTCTTTAATGAATGAATGAACCATTTGCTCAATTTGCTTGATTTCTTTTGAATGAATCATATAACTTCAAGACATCTTCTTCGGAGGAAACAAATGACTCACTTCAAAGACTTTGAATTCAAGAGAAACAAGCTTAAGCTTTCTTGACCATATTCCAACCGAATGTAACAATCACTCGCAAATCATAACAAACACAAAAACAAGCACAAACCAACAAAGAGACACACTAATAGATTACATTAATGGTTAGAGTTAGAGAAACCAAAACCAAACAAATATACAAAATTACATAGCAAAATGCAAAGTTATACACAATCCTCCCCGAGGCCTATGCCTCCCTTTAAACTTTGCGTTAAGGGTTAACATGCCAATATGGACCACAAGGTGTTGAAACCTTGGTCCTTCAAAAGCCTTTGTTAACAAATCACCACATTATCATCAAGATGAATTTTGACCACATTTATCAAATTTTTATCATATGCATCTCAGATAAAGTGGTGCATGATTTCAATATGTTTTGTTCGACGTGAAAAACTGGATTTTAACAATGCATATGGTACTTTGATTATCAATAAAAATCGTTGTGTTCATGAAATTGTACCCATAATCCAACAACCGATTTTGAATCCAAAGAACCTCGTCTACAAGAATTTGCAGCAGCAACGTACTACGCTTCAAGAGATGAGGTAGCCACAATAGTCTTCTTGCATTGCCAAGAAATCAATCTCTTGCCAAGGAATTGGCAACCTCTAGTAGTGGACCTCCTATCCGATTAGCACCAAGATAGTCACTATCACTATAAGCTTCCAACTTAAAAGGAGACTCTTTTGGGTACCAAAGACCTAGAAGAGGTTGGCCTTTGAGGTACTTAAAGATCTTCTTAACAAAGACCGAGATGGGAAGTCGGTGGAGTAACTTGATGTCGTGAACAAACACTCACAAGAAAAGTGATATCGGGCCTTGAAGTCATTAAATACATCAAAGACCCAATCATAGACACTGTATAAATGAACATTCACAGTGGATCTCGCTTCATTATTGGTCTTTGTCTTTGAGCTCATAAGGTGTAGTAGCATCCTTACACCTCCATACCAAACTTCTTCAAGATGTCCTCACATATTTGTCCCGATCGATAAAGATACCATCAGTTTCGCTGAACTTGAAGACCCAAAAAGAAAGTCATCTCCCATTGCACTCATCCGAAACTCTCCTTCATAAGCTCCTCAAACTCCCCGCACCAAGCTTCCTTTGTGGATCCAAAATAATGTCATCCACATACACTTGCACAAGAATTATGTCATGGAATTCTTCTTTAGGAAAAGAGTCTTATCAATTGCACCTCTTCTCGTAACCATGCTTGGAAGAAATGTAGAGCCTAGCATACAGTGGCTCGGGTGCTGATGTAGTCCATAGAGAGCTTTGACTACCTTATAAACATGATTAGGATGATCTCGATCTTCAAATCCTTTAGGTTGAGTGACATACACCTCCTCTTCAATCTCACCATACAAGAAGGCTCCTTTAACATCCATCCGATAGACCATAAATCCCATATAGGATGCATAAGCTAAGAAAATCCGTATGGCCTCAACTTGCCATCGGTGCAAACACTTCATCATAATCGATCCTCCTCTTGTCTATACCCCGCAACTAATCGCTTTGTTTTTAATGACAACACTCGAGCATCTCTTATTCTTCGTAATCCATTTAGTCCCAATAGCATACTTACCATCGGGTAGTGGTACCAATATCCAAACTCTGCGATTTTGAAATTGTTGCATCTCATCCTGCATTGCTTCAAGCCAACTTGAGTCTTCAAGAGCCCCGAGTAACACGGTTGGTTCCACTTGTGAGAAAACAAGCAAACATACAATGTTCATAGTCCGTGTGATTGTCTCTCACGATTTGAGACATAAGAGATAAAAGCCACCGACCATATTTAGAACGCGCCACAAGACCTCTTGTTCTAACAGTGCATTAGGATCACCAATAATATTAGACGTGGATGAACATTGTTGATCCTTGTAGTAGTGGTGGTGTTGACATCAATGGAGGAATCAAGATTAGTCACGAGGGTTCAAAGTCGATTACAGGAAGTGTGTTGAAGATTCTCGCTTTAGGTTGATGATGACCAAGATCTCAAGGTTTTGGAAACCTTGTATAGGGTTCTCAAGATCTGTTGACACTCTATTAGAAATAGGAGTAGAGTCAACATGTCTTTCAACCGAATTGGAGAGGAGGAGAAATGTAACCACTTTCAGCAGAGTTGAATTTTCCACCGATTGCTTCACTTGTACTATTTTCAACATTCCTCTCGGCTTCTAAATTGGTGCATACTCTTGTTTCTTCAATATGGCCGGATCCTCAAAGATAATAGAATTCATCTTCACCCACATCAAGATAATCTTGAGAAGTGTCACCTACAAAATTGTTAGGGAAAAGGAAGGCACTACAATGGGTTGTTCATCATCATCGACCCACCGTCGAATGAGCATCCAAAGTTTCGCACTAGTAGTTGGAGATACTTGAGAATCGCATGTTGATTAGCCGGATGTCTAGAATAACCCAAGTAATCAATCAAGTAATCAAGGTCAAATGACCAAACATGACCACCTCCTTGAACATTAGGCTTGTCTTCAGATACCTCGATTCAATGTCTCCTCAATCTTCTTAGCAGATACATTGTAAACCCCGTATGCCTTACTATGAGCGAATACCCCACAATATAACCATCATCGCCTTTCTCATCAAATTTGCCCAATGGATCACTTGTATTCAAAATTGTCACTTGCACCAAACGGTTTAAGGTAATGAATAACAGAACTTTCCCAAAAAGAAGTTCATATGGTGTTTTGAGGTGTGGTCTAGTAATGGACACTCTATTTAGTACATAACAAGTCGTACTAATACCTCATTCAAAACATGGTAGAAGTTTAGAGTCCGCTAGCATTGATCTTGCACCTCTATTAAGGTCCTATTTTTCTTTCCGCCACCCCATTTTGTTGAGGGTTCTCGAGTGCTATAGTCCTCTTGATTCCTTTTGACCCACAGAGTTCTATAAGTAGTGCATTCTTGAACTCATCCCATTATCACACCTAATTCCTTTCACCTTTTTGGTCAACTGATTTTAATAAGGGTAATGAAGTCTTTCAATACTTCAGATGTTTCATCTTTGGTCCTTAGAAAGAATACCCAACAAAATTTGCTATAACCATCGATGATCACCATACAAAATATTTATGATCAATGCTTCTCACTTTAGTTGGACCAAACAGATCCATATGAAGCACCAAGAGGTTCGTAAATAAAGCCATCACTGTAACAGAACACCTTTGTATGAGGCTCTCAGGTCGCTTTCCTTTGTTGCATGCAACACGCTTATGATCATTGGTAAAACTTTGGAGGAAGACCTTGAACAAGGCCCAGTTTAGAAAGTCGGTTTATGGTCTTGAAGTTGACATGGGCCATCCTTCGCGCCATTTGGTGGACTCATCCACGAGATGCTTTAGCCACCAAACATGTTAAGTCACCGGTTTGACATTAGTTAAGTTGAATGTATAAAGATTGTGACTACGAGGAACTTTCAGCAGAATTGAAGTTTCTTCCGGAGTTTGAAGTCTTTAGATAGCACAAGACATTCATCCTCCGTGAAGAGAACTTTGTTCTTGGTGTCAGATTTGTGAGACCGAAAACAAATTGAAGTGTTGAAGTTCCTTGACATAATATACATTCTCAAAGTCCGGTGAGGTGTTTTGATGGTCCCTTTCCGAGCACTCGCCATCACTTCTCTAAAGGTTACATTGCCTCCTCCTTCAATAGGGACAAAATTATGCATCATATCCTGCTTCTCGACATACTTCTAGAACAACCAACATCCAAAATCCCAACATCTTTATGCTTAAGAGGATGATCCTACAACAACAACAAAAATATACAGAAAATTAGTACACTATGGAGGCTCAAGTCATTCACGACTTGAACACCTTATGGATCATATGAGTTGTGCCATGTAGAAGTATAAGATCCACTATTGTTCTTGGGTTTACAATGAAAATTAGGTCCCTGTATATTCCAAGAACAATCACGAGGTCTTGACAAAGAATGTCCCAATACCCTTTCCCATCATCATAGGGTTAACATATCTAGGCCAAAACCATTTTAAAATATTCACGGTTGGTTGAACATATGGTTTACAACCGTTTCCTCCAAGAAAAGGAGTATTATAATTTGTAGCTTGTGGAACATAAGGTGGTATATCATTAACATTGGTCCACATTGGTCTAGATTTCCTAGAATCACCACACCTACTCATCCTTTGCTCATGATAATCACAATCCTTAATTAAATGAAATTTACTTCCACACACAAAACATTTCTTCCGATTAGAAGATTTATTCAAACCAAAAGATGTATTATTACAAGCGTAAGTATTCAAACCAAAACCATGAAAAGAATTGTTTTAACAAAGACTATTATGCAAAGAATTAAAATGCAAGTCTTTGAGGCAACTGTCTTGGAAGTGGATTCCTAAAGAACTCGACATGCTTATTGGTAGTCTTGGGTGCGAGTGGGGTGAAGACTTGGGAAGGCGACTTGGGAAGGTCGACTTGGGAAGGTCGACTTGTCATTTGAATCACACTCAGACCCTTGCTTGGAGGACTTGTAATCATAACACAAGAGACAAAGTCATTAGTAGAAGTATTAGGGTCTGCATGTCTCTTGACTTTTTGCCATCGAGATGGTGTGATCCATCAAAGTCCTTAAGAGTGGAAAGGTCAATGGGCATGTGCTCACCTCTAATTGGTCCACGACAAAGATGTAGGTCACCTTCTTTCACAAAATTAGCTAGGCCTCGCTGATGTAGATTTGCGTGTGTCATCCCAGCTTCTAATCCTACATATTTCTTAAAGCCTAAAGCCACTTTGAGAATTGGAAGCTTGACTACTATAAATGAGACCACTAACTTATTTCCATTCATTATCCATTCTTTATGCCTAGCAATTTCCTCCTTAAGTTTCTCCTTAAGCTCTAGATTTTCGACTACATCCGCTCTTAACTTCTCGCACCATTTTAATTCATTTGTAGCACATTCGAGATCTCTTTCTAAAACACCTATTTTCTCATCATACGCTATTTGATTCTTCGAAACCAAACCTTTTGTCTTTCTAGCGTTTTTAAAGCCCTGTTTATAAGCTTCAACTTCCACATAGCATTCATTATATTTAGGTTCCAAAATATCATAAGCTTCTTTGAGGGTATTATAACGCTCACTACAACCAAACAAAAGTTTTGTACCGAGATGCCCATCAAGGCAATCGATCATGCCTATCCTCAAGTGCGACTTGCAATCAACCCAACATTATCGTGACCATCATTATCGCCTCCTCATGTTGCTTCCACCACATTGCTATCCGAGTGACCAAAGCAATGAACCCTTTGAAGTTCCTGCCTCCTTACATCTGGCGATAAGAAGAGTATCTTGTCTCATCACCGCTTTCTGTCTTTGCATTCTCTAGAAAAGTGACCCATCTGCTGGCATGTGAAGCATTTAACCTTCCTCTTGTCAAACCTTCTCGGATCGCGTCCTTTGAATCCAAACCTTCGCCACTTGCACTCAAAGTTCTTGATATCCATGGAAAGCATGGCCACATGCCACCTCGCCTTCATCTCTTCCATCTCAATCGGGTCCACCCGATCAAAATCCTCATAAGCCGATCCTGCGAGGATCATAATCGCAAAGAAAGATCCAAGAACATCTTCCATAATGTTGCTCGATTTAGAATGAGAACTTGATGAAGGAGCAGATAAGATGATGATGGATATGGGCTTGGACCATAACTTGTCTTTGGAGTAGAGGCTCCAACGAATGCAGTGTGACTAGCGTAAGAAGATGATCGAAAGGGCTTCTTACATCATGTTCAAGAGCTTTAAGTTTGTGGTACAAACCATCAAACGTAATCATGTCCAAACCACCTTTAGCTTTTAAAGCTATGCTTACGTGTAGCCGGGATGGAGGTAAAGGCCTCATAAACTTAGAGTTACAATCATCATTATCTCGGCTTTGCTGCGGTGATTCAACCGACTTAAGATCTTGTAAAACTTGTCATAGCCCTTGTGTATTCCTTCCTCTTCGAGATTTGAAAGTCCCTGGCTGTTGTCTCAAAGATGGACTTCTTGGGCCTCCTAGACTCCTCATTTCCACCGAACTTTGCCTTAATTGCTAACCATATATCCTTAGCATCTTGCATGAAGTGAAAATCACTCAAGTGATCCTCGTGAATAGCTTGTAGAAGAATGGTTCGACCTTGGTTTTCTCTCAACCGCCAAGAACTCTTCAAGCAGATTGGGGAACATTCATCATCTTACCCGTAGCATCCGTGGTAGTTCTCTTCAAACTGCTTCCTTCAAGACTATCTCCCATAGATTCCAATCAATGTTGGAGATCCGGTTTGCATCTTCATCGCCCAAAGATCATATTCCTCCCTTTTAAGGTAAGGAAACTTAGCATTGCTATTAGAGACTTAGTTGTTGCAGATGGGTGGAGTTTTGGTTGTTGGTGAATTCAAGATCAACATCCGAACGTGCATGATGATTTTGTTGTGGTTGTATGGGTGTTTCGAAAAACTTGTCCTTAGTATCGTAGAGACTCTCACGAGGCTCGATACCACTTGTTGAAACAATCGGACCTTGATAGATCTTGAGCTCGTGGATCGTTATATATGCCTATGTAATCACAAGCACAATAAAAGACAATCTCTACAACTTGTATTTAGCAATGAATATAAACACAAGTAACAAATAACTAAGAACTCGTGATCCTCTATGGATCTTTATATTAACTAAAACCGAGTTTTCCAATCGGTACATAACTCATTCTAATGTGTTCTTTTATAGACAAGGAACCCTAAACAATATCGCTAAACCGCTTCCCAAGAAACGATAATCATAAAACTAAATAAGATATACACAATCACTTCCTAATAAAGCTCATGTATATCCACACTAAATAAACTAAACACGGAATAAACACTCCAGTGAAATGCACTAATAACTATTATACTTGTTGATTCTCGTCTTGGCGAGAATCCACTCTTCTTCAAGAGAAACACTTCGCGAGAATTTTAGCATAATCCAAACTTCACATAATTCCCAACACACTGTAATGTTTCTTGTCATAATAAATTTAATCAGACCACATTTTCTCCAAATTTTTCTAACATATTTAAATCACTTGGGATCCAAAATCTCAAAGGATTTGAAATTTTTGAATGGGAGAGATAATGTGATATAAATATGGAATCTGATAAAATGTGATCTTTTATGACTCAAAGTATAGGCTGCTCTCCAATATGTGTTAAACTTTTTCAAAAATTGATGCACATATTTAGGGGGAGCATTTCAAAATCTAATAAACTATCAAGGTACTAAGGCATCAATGTTTTATCATAAGTACCTTGATTAATTTAAAATGGTTTTATGAAAAGTGCTTCAAAACACTCCTTCCTCCATGTGCTAAATTATCTCAAAAATGCACGATGCACATGTTGAGGGAGAGCATTTATAAAAACTCGAACAAGCATTTCTTCCTCCATGTGCAAAATGATTTCAAAAGCCTATGCACATGTTGAGGGGAAGCATTTATGAAAGATCAAAACTATTGAGGTACAAAATGCTTTGATTTCATATCACAAGTACCTTGATTGATTTTCTAAATGATTTTCATTTGTATTCAAGACGGAAAGAACTGTACCACAAAGACCGACCATTTTACTTTATGTATTGGAGTTATAAGGATGGTAGAGTTAGGTATTAGTTCCCATGATCCCGCCAGAGCCAGAGGGATCTACCCAGGGACAATCCACTAGATAGTGTAGAAGTCCTTAGGTATATTGAAAAAAAAAGGAGAAAAGTGAGAATAAGGGAAGAGTGCCGACTGAGATAGAGCTATAACTGGAATAAACCAACAATGTTCTAGTAATGAAGTCTCGGTAAGCACTAAATGGGTTGAAGAATGAAAAAGAAATGAAAAGTGAAAAGGGTGAAAAGAAATAGCCCTCCAATAATTCAACCTTAAGGCAGAAACCGTGTTCAATACATATGCTACTGGTGGTTACTAAGGTAATGCCGGTATTGAAGACAAGACGTCGGACCCAATGGACTTCGCACTAAACTTCCCAAGCTACTCAAGTTCTCTTCAAAGGACTTGTTTCATTCTCACGGGAACCTAAATAATCTATCGACTTTCTCTTAGAGATAGTTGATATTGAAAGGAGACATTCTCCTAGTATCCGCTCAGGAAACCCAAAGTGCACAATTGAGTCTAGAGCCAAGAGATCATCAATAAATCTCATTAGGACATACATTCATGATGACTTGCTATTTCACACAATGTGAAAAGTAAGAATAAATATATATTGAGAGTCCTACGCATTATCCTTGTGGTATTGCCAGAACATCCGAGTGATATGTAAAATATTCACAATTAAGATGGAAATCCTTCTAGAGTCAACATCAAACAAGCTCTTGGTGGGTGACATATGAGATATTTTCAAAAGATCAAGCTTGTGACGACTGGATAGAAACGATGGGTCGGTTCAATCTTGAATCAACCTTGGTCCAGGTTATGAATTGATGGATACTTTTGGACAAACCTTCTGATGTGCACATACAGTGTTTTCTAGCACATCGACTGCGCATTAATGTTTTCAAACAAAAGTATTTTTGGTTGAATCTTGATTTAATTCATAAAACCTTCGTCGTAGTGCAAAAACCTCTTTAATCAGCAATACGCCATTGTTTATCAAATCAATTTCTCATTAATCAGTGAATGTCAATTCACTGGTTCACTCACTCCATGTTGTCTGCTTTGAAATGCTCCGATTTGAGAACGGCTAGTACAGCTGCGAAAACCTGTCAAGGAGATTCTTCAGAACTCTACCCAATCACAGCGAGATTTATATCGATCAAGCTGGGAACCGTGGTTCTTGCAACCATATTCAAAAAGTGAACAAAGACACTTTCGTGTGTTTTTGCTAACTGTCGTTTGTAGGAACTCCTGATGATTGCGCTGATGGCCGATGAGGCGTCAATTTATAACCGCATGCTCACATCTCACACTCATATTTAAAGAAAATCATGACTATCAAAACATACAACAAAGCTTTTGCAACTCTGATGAAATGATGTCATGATCCAAAATTGTGAGCATGTCGGTCTAAAAGTCACAACATCACATAATGGCAACACTTCATACGATGAGCTAGAGATTCTATGTAGCTGATGATCTAAATGAAAGCTCGTGATCACATGACAAAGAAACATTCATACCAAAGAAACACTACTGATAAATGTAAAGTTGATTATAGGAAGCTTCAAAGTCTACGAGCTCGAGTATGAAGTTAAAGATAGAATGCTATGATTTAAAATGTAATTCATGGGGTGACCTCCTTGGGGAGATTTTAGGATTTAGTAAATCCATATTGAAGTGTCGGTCACCCCAACTATAGTCTAGCATAAGTTAGCTTGTAGACTCAACGTTAATTAGTTATTTTATAATAGTATAAGTAACACCGTGGAAGAAGGACGGGTCTTTACCCATCAGTATGCACGATCCACACCTAGAAGGAGGGCGTATTAAGTTGTATAAATAGCCCTCTTCCCACAAGGGAGAGGCATGTTCAAAGTAATCTAAACTTGTAATTTTTGTTTCTCTCTAAAACATCTCATTCTATCTCTTTCTCTCTAGATTCACACGATCTAAACTCTAATATATTGTGGTATTATGATATCAATTATCTTACATGATCAGATTGATTTTTTTTCTTAGCTTTTGAATTATTGTTGGTGTGGCAAAATAATAACAAGCAAACTAAAACTAGGATCGACTCATGGATTGAAGTGTTTATTTGTAATTTTCGTATTTCCTTGCTTATTAGTTTATCTGAGATTGATATGGGTTGGTATTGTTTTGGTGGTCGAAACCACTGTTGGTCGAACCAACGGTGTCCATGTCTCCATCTTTCCTTGTTAATATTGATTTAAAACCGAATATTAGCGGCTTTGTTAAGCATTTATGGAATTTAAATTGGATTAAAATGCTTTGATAAACTCGTTTAGAATGGTGTTTGGTTATGTTGGTTATTGTCGAGTCGGGTTGCAACCCTGTCGGGTCAAACCCGTACGACCCGATATGGGTCTTGAATCTTTTCGTGGTTGCTTAAAATCTCACGTTGAATTTACTTAGGTTGTGAGTGATTCTTATGTTATAGTTAATCTTGTTCGGTAATTTTTAACCCTTGAGGGGATCCGACTTGGATTTGTCTACTTTATTTCATTAACTACTTTGTTGAGATAAATTTGGTTAGTGAAAACTAGTTTGTTTTGGTTGTGTGTTGTGACTTCGTTTATTGTACGAGTCTCGGTTCAACCACGAAACACCAAGAGGGTGTGTTAAATTACTTCCTTGATTTTTAAATCGATCACAAATGTACAAGGATCGTTTGTTCGAGCCTAGTGTCCAACGTATTTTGTAAAATTATTGTGGGCGTTGTTTGGTGTTTTCACCAATATAGGTGCTTTTGGTGAGCTTGTTCTTCAGTTTATTGTGTAAATGTCCTTGTGTTTTGTGTGCAGCGTGGCTAGCGAGTCACGATTGGGTGTGTTTAGTTGTTAAGAGCAATGGGCGGCGCATTGAAATTTGAGGTTGTGTTAATTTGGGTTTAAAATGCGTAAATGTTTTAATTAAATTGGATTAACTTTGACTTGATTTTGGGCTTGTGTTATTGGTATGTGTCGAGGGTGTGTGTGGGCCAAGGTCCACTTGATCCAACTATGGTGCGTTTGAATTACTTGTTTGCTTGGCTTATTCCCGACTTATTTTGACTTATCAACCCGTCGCATGATTTACTTACTCGAGCGTAACATATCGTGGAAAATAAGCATTCACTTCTACCGCAAACCCGTGAATCGTTTATATTTAAAACTAAACTATATTGAAAAATGCATTTAAGGCTCTTAGTTAATATTGCCATATTTGCCTTCCTTAAATTTGATTCTACTCTTTTAAACTTATACAAAAACTTATTCGAGTACTAACAATGTAAAGCGATTTATTATTCTAAGAACTTTGACATCTAGTCATCTTGGATAAACCAAACAAGTATATGGGTCATGCAGAGTTTTGTCGAAATACATATATATGTACTTAACATATTTTTATCAAAACCAACAAACGAAATGTTTTTACGACTTAAATTAATATACACTAACCATCCACTAGTTTTCTTTAAATTCAAAGAATTTTAAATAAGCCATGACTTAAAAACAATTTCTTTTATATATATATATATATATATATATATATATATATATATATATATATATATATATATATATATATATATATATATATATATATATATATATATATATATATCCATTTTATATTGTTGACTAATATTTGTTTTACATATATACATTTTAAACAGCAATGTTCTCCTATTCTGACGATGTTTAATATTTATTAATTCATGTACATCGTCTCTCGGTTACTGTCAAACCGAAGACTTATCCGTCTTTGATGCTTTTTCTTATTGCCTATTTAGAGACTGATGTACTTCCAAGAGCCAATACTTACAAACATTTAGAAAAATGTTTTAAACTTAAGTGTTGCCACACAAGCAACAACAACACAAACACTTAAAAACTTTTAAACTTATTTAGACTTCACACATCGAGTCTTAAAACTAAATCAGTAAACTAAAACTTGTCATACTAATCTAGGTCGGTGTCGGTGCCGTTCACAATCACTACTTGATTTATTCCGATTCAGACGACTAATTGGTGAGGAAGTTCATAGCCCAACTTAACCTATTTTATAAATATTTTGGGAAGATACATCCTCACTTAAATTCAATGTTTCTTTTAGCGAATATGTGTCGCTTACTCAAACCGTGTTGTTTGATTGAAATGAATGATTTGATTATTTGAATGCATGATGTATTTACCTACTATATAACCGATTATTTTCTAGCAAGGACAATTGTTTAAGGTTACATATGTGAGAATCACGCAAAAACATTTATGGACCATAAAAATATTTTATTTAAACTATTTACACAATCGACCTAAGCCCTCAATCCAATATATATGCCCACTCATGAATCGTCAATTCCTGTTTGTAAAAGCGAATGTTATATATAGATCTATTGAGGGTGACTCCCCCATTCGGTTGTCCACACATGGGTCAATGCGAAACGTAGCATGTCGGAATCGAGTGTAATAGGATAAGCACTCTCAATGGGCCCCTATTGGTATGACTATAATTAGCATACACCACTGTCGTAGCTTTGGTTGCATGAACTTAGTGCTAGCGTAATAGTCACACTATATAGCATTATATTCGTTGTAATGTATATATACCCCATAAATGATCCACAAATGAAGTTTTATTTTAAGGTAAACACGAACTTTCTTGACATTGTGCGTGACACAATGCTCACAACAATGAATGTTTAATTCACATTACTGGATTTGAATAAACCTATGAACTTACCAACCTCGTGTTGACACAACATGTATTTTCAGGTTTAAAGGCGATAGCTTAACTTTGAAGGGGCAAGGCAAAGGCATGGCATGGTCATAGATTTCTATTATAAACTTAAATGGGGACCGCTTTATTATGGGCATGTTTGCTGCACTAAAAAGTATGATGCAAACTTTGTTTTCAACAATGAATGAAAATTTTCTTAAGGAAAATCCGTTATTCTATACCTTGTGTTGTGATATCAATTTAGTAGCACTCGAGACTTATGTGCTTCATTGTGCCATTTTGGGGTTTTATAGATTGGTATCGGACCCAAGTTATAGAAATCGGTATTTTTAATCCTAGACTATAACCGGTTTACAAAAACTTAACCTATGGCCGACGCATGCACGCCGCTAAGTGATACCTCACTTATGACTTTGTTGAGGTCATACTTGATAAGATATGTGTTTATTACTACTCACCAAATTTCACCATATGTTATAATTATTTTTGTATGTTGGCCTTTGAAATGGGATCTATGGTCTTAACGTTAAATCAAGAGTATACCAAATAATGTGCGGGATTAATAAAACGTAAATATGTCTTTGTATTAATCAATAATATGTCATCATGTTTTACATCAAATGTATCAAGTATATATAATGAATGAAATGGTACATATGAACCATTGTGATGGTTCGGGGAAAGTGGCGATTATTCTATAAGCGCTATGTAACCGCTTTCTTATAGCGCTTCTTGTTGACTTTCGTTAAGGTTGACTTTCGTTGAATTTTGTTGACCGGGTCATAATGGGTTTAAGTGGGTTAGAGTGGGTCGATGGTGATTAACCCAATATTCTCCCCTTAATCATAATCGGCTTGTTTCGATCTTTGACTCCAATTAGTTGTCTCATTGTGAGAATCGATCTTGATAATGCCTTTGTCAAGATGTCGTATCCGAAATTCTTCACTTATGAATTCGACTTGTAGGTCTTCTCTTTCAACGCATTCTCTTATAAAGTGGTATTTTATATCAATGTGCTTACTTCTTACGTGGAATACGGATTCTTCATTAGTTCGATGTGAGACTTATTGTCTACCGGTATTGTAACATTTTCTTCTTCCGTGTGTGTAAGCTTGCTAAGCGGTCTCGATAAGGTTTTAAAATGTACCTTTTAAGGGTCGTTTAAGCCCTTATTTGATCACTTTGTATCCGTTATTACTTAATATCGTTCCTTTTCACTTTTAGGTCTCTTGAAGGCAAATTCTGGAATGGCACTTATTTGGACGAAAAGGCGCGGATATCTGAAGAAAATGGCCAAAGTCGAATCGAGACACTCAAGTCTTTGAAATACAAGGGACGGCGGCCACCGCTAAGCGTGACGCCGTCGGAGCACTTCTCGTGATGGGACGGTAGCCAAATTGCTTATTTTCAAGTGGCGGTGTCGGGCTTTAAAAAGTAGGCCGTCGAACTCGGGACGGCCTATATTTGATCGCAGACGGCGCCGATCTTGAAGGGGGCGTCACAAGCACAAGGTGGCGCGTCGCCAAGACTAACGTGGCCAAGACGAAACCCTAATGACGGCGACCCGACGGCGTCACAATTCAAAGGTGGCGCCGTCACGATTGTAATCTTATATATAGAATCGAATGTTTCGGTTTAGTGTGTAGTCTTTTGGGTAAAACCTAAACCGAACCAAGGTTGTCTTGTCAAGATGGTTTAGGGTTCTAAACCCTATCTTACATCAAGATAAGTGTTTTACTTCATTAATTCAATTATGTCTTCAATTACTTGTGTGTATGCTTGCATGTTCAAGCATGTCCGGCTAAATTACTTGTGTGCTTGCTTAGATATATGAAACCTAGTTGTTAATTATTGTTAGGTTGTCTCTTATCTTAATTGTAATTGGCTTAGGAGTGCAACTAGGCTATCATTATGTTTAATACTTGATAAATCTTTGATAGTTTATGAATGACTTAGTGGATTTCGTTTACTACACTTAAAGGTGACTTCAAAGAGTTAGGGAATGCACACCTTACAACCTTAGAAAACACAGCGTTAAGAATAAGGACGTGACAATTCAACCATCAATAGGAGATAACTAGGGAGTAGTAGCATCTAGGTAAACACATCTTTAACTATCATACAGTACACAACAATAGACATAGACTATCCTCACCTTAGCTTAGTTAATTAGATAATTAG
Organism: Chrysanthemum lavandulifolium; assembly: GCA_022545495.1. Taxonomy (NCBI): domain Eukaryota; kingdom Viridiplantae; phylum Streptophyta; class Magnoliopsida; order Asterales; family Asteraceae; genus Chrysanthemum; species Chrysanthemum lavandulifolium. Next base: position 150,933,582 of record CM040238.1, on the reverse strand, counting down.
ATAAGTAGAGTAATCGGTAGAAATACCAACCCCAAATCCAAACCCGATATTCGTGCATTTCCATTTCCTAAAAAATATAAAAAGATAAAAATAATCTTCCTCAACTCCAACCTTAGCGTAGTAACTTCTCACTAGCATTCCTATTCCCAGAGAACGATATCAATACCGTGGCTTACCCTAATACTATACTACAACGATTAGGTTCCTTGCCTAGGGTGTTATACTACTTTCGAAGAAAAGGAATTTCCTTTGACCCCGAGCACGCGTGTAGCGTTATCGATCTCTTTAACCATAATGCTTGTGTTCTGTGCTTTATTCTTTGTAATGAATTCGGACTCACATGATGATAAAGCTATCGTGGCTTGCTTTTGTGTACTCCGGTGATTGGTGATTCACCGTAGTAGAAGATAATTCCGATGGTGCATTTGCCTTCTCGAGTGTTGACTCGTAGGCTGGCCACTATAGCCTTGTATATGTTTTCTTCCATTGTGCTTGTAGGTGATTCCATAGCCTTTTATTCCTTTAACGTAGCGTAGTACTTGCCTTATAGCTTTCATGTGTTGTTCCTTTGGTTCTTTCATAAAACGACTAAGTAATCCAATGGAATAACTTAAGTCGGGTCTTGTATGTAGAAAATATCGTAAGCATCCAATCAAGCTTCTGTATTCAGTTGAGTTAACCGTTGTTTCTTCAGTGTTCTTTGTTAGTCTTGTTCCTGGATCCATAGGTATTAAAGTTTCGTTACAGTCTAGCATTCCAACTTCCTTTAGGATCTTGCTTGCGTAAGCAGATTGCTTTATTGATATGTCACCTCCAGTTTGTGTGACTTCAATTCCTAAGTAGTAGGATAGTAATCCTAGGTCACTCATCTCGATTTTATCTTCCATTTGAGCTTTGAACTTGTCTATTTCTTTCTTTGGTGTGCGGTGATGATTAAATCATCCACATAGACTCCTACTAGAAGTATTGAGTCTTTCGATTTCTTCGTGTGAGCGACTTGTTCTAAAGCGCACTTCTTGAAATCTAAGGACTTCAAGGTATTGTCTAACTTTATGTTCCATGCACGTGGTGCTTGTCTTAAACCGTATAGAGCTTTTATCGGTCTGTATACTTTTCCATTATCTTTATAAATCCTTGGGTTGTGTAACATACACTTCTTCTTTTAAGTCTCCATGCGAAATGCGGATTTGGCGTCTAAGTGATGTACTTCCCATTTGTTATTAGCAGCTATGGCTAATAGTAATCGGACTATTTCCATTCTTGCTACAGGTACAAAGACTTCTTCAATGTCTATACCATGATCTTGTATGTAGCCTTTTGCTACTAGTCTTGCTTTATGCTTGACTATATTTTCATTAGCATATTTCTTGGTCTTGAATACCCACTTTAATCCAATGGCTTTATGTCCTTTTGGTAGAGTGGTTAGTTCCCATGTATTGTTTCTATTGATGGAATCTAATTCGACCTTCATTGCTTGATCCATTTTTGATCGTTCGATGCTTCCTTGTAATTCTTGGGTTCATCTTGACTAGTAATAAATGCTCGGGTAAAACTTCCTCGGTGTTTTCATATAAATCATTCAACGTTCTAAAACCTTGTAATGGTGTATGATCAAAGTCTGGATGTAAATTCCGGGTTTTAGTTGAGTTACTTTGATTGGTTGAATGTCTTGAGGTAGTTGGTGAGAATTGAGTATTTATTCGTGATGAAATTGTAGATGGTGTGCGAAGTGTTTGTGATTGTGAGGGTGAGTCAGTTGTTGATGTTTCATATTCATGATCATCATTTGCAGGGATATCATTGTCTTCTTCATCTGGTTGGTTTTCGTTTTCCTGATGTTCGTTTGTGGCTTCAAGGTTTTCGACTTTGAAGTCAAACCATTCTGGTTCATCATTGGTGTGTTCATCCAGGTAATCCTTCCAGTCCCATGCTTCATCCTCCTTAAACTTCACATCTCTACTAACACATATTCTTTGTGTTGTTGGATCAAACAATCTATAAGCTTTTGATCCTTGTTCGCTTCCTAAGTATACCATTTTGTTGCTTCTATCATCTAACTTTGTCAAATGTTGTAATGGTACCTTTGCATATGCTATGCAGCCAAAAACTCTTAAGGTTTCTAAGTTTGGCTTTCTTTTCTTGATAGCTTCATATGGAGTAATGTCTTCTATGGCTCTTGTAGGAGCATTTGTTTAGAATGTATATAGTGTGTCTAACGACTTGACCCAAAAGTTTTGTGGCATGTTAGTTGCTTTCATCATGCATCTCGTAGTAGACATGATTGTCCTATTTCTTCGTTCAACTACTCCATTTTGTTGTGGTGAGTAAGGTGAGGTTGGTTGTCGTGCTATGCCGTTCTCTTTGCGATATTGAGTGAATTCGTTAGATGTGAATTCTCCTCCGCGTCGATTCTTAACATTTTCAATGTTGTCCTTAGCTCCTTCTCTATTGTTTCTTTGTATTCGTTGAAAGTATCAAATGCTTGATCTTTCGTATTTAGGAAATCGCGACATAAATCTTGAGTAGTCATCTACTAACAAGAATATATATTTCTTTCGGATGGTGTTGGTGGTGTTATTGGTCCACATAAATCTCCGTAAACTAAATCTAATGGTGATCTTGATCTAGTTTTTGCTTTCTTGGGAAATGGTGCTCTCTTTGTGTTTACCAACTAAACAAACATCACAAATTTGTGTTGTATGTTTAATAGCGGTATTCCTTGAACTAACTCTCTTTGAGTCATAGATTTTAATGATTCAAAGTTGAGGTGTCCTAATCATGCGTGCCATAACCAAGTGTTGTCACTTAAGTTTGCTAATAAGCAAGCGGGTGTGCCTATCTTCGGACTTGCTTTGTATAGACGGTTTCTTTGTCTTGTGACTTTCAAGAAGATTTTTTGTCCATGTCATAAAGTCGTAGTTCATCGTCAGTCATTACAACTTTACAACCAATTTGATAAATTGTCCAAGGCTCGATAAGTTGTTTTTAAGTCGGAATGTAATAGACTTAAGATATGATTCTTTGTTTCTCGTCTTCACATTCTAATAGGATTGAACCTTTTCCTTTAATCTCTACATGAGATCCATCTCCGAATCTTACTTTTCCACTAACGTTCTCATCTAGTTCTTTAAAGTGTTCTCTTATCCCAGTCATATAGTTAATAGCTCCGTTGTCTAAGTACCATTGACTATCGACACTTGTCTCTTTATATCCTACATCTTCTTCGTGTAGCGAGACCTTTTGATCTTCTAGCTTTGTTACACGTGGGTCTTCTAATATTGCCATTAATAAGGTAGGTTCTAAGTCCTCCTCGACAAGATTAGATTGCATACTAGTGTTTGGTTTTGCATAACACTTAGATGCATAATGACCAATTTTATTGCACTTGTAACATTTAACTTTGCTGAAATCAATATTCTGTTTGTTGAAGTGATTGTGAGTGTTTTCTCCATCCTTCTTCTCGTGGTTATTTTTATCGTGGTTAACCATCCTTTATATTTTCCACATCCACGTCCTCTGAAATTTTTCCCTCTAATGTCATGTCGTGTGAACATCAGTTTTTCTTGATTGTCCACTTGTTTTCCTTTCTTGAACTTAATCCTTTCTTCGTAGGTCTTAAGTCTTCCTATTGCCTCTTCTAATTTCATTTCACTTAGATCAGAATATTGTTCTATAGATGCGACTATTTGCAGATACCTTTCGGGGTATAGCCTTTAGTAATTTCCGTACTAAGGTTTCATCTTCTATTGTGTGTCCTAGACTAGCTGCTTTGTTTACGAGTGATGTAAGTTTTGTGGTGAAGGTGTCGATTGTTTCATCTTCCTTCATATATAACATCTCAAATTCGGTTTGAGTGTTTGTATTCTTCTTGTTTAACTATGTCTTCATAACGTGTCTAGTTTTCAAAGCATTCCAAATGTCTTTTGCGGTTTTGTGCTTTGTTATTTGAAGTAATTGTTCTTGGGTAAGGCTTGATAAAGGAAAGCAATAGCGGTTTTATGCTTTTTCTTATCGGCTTGAGTCATTTCAGTCGGCTCAATTGTTTCCCATAAACCATTCGCTTCGAGAATGATTTGCATTCGAATTGCCCATAATGAGTAATTCGCGGGCTTTAGGATTGGGCATTGAACTTGGGGTGTACTATTCGAAATGTTAGTACTAGATTCCTTTCCTTTCGTCATTTTTTAAATGACAATAAATCTCCAATAAAGAATTTTAACACAAAGTGTTTCAAAAAAAAATATTATTTCTTAAAATGAGCTCTTAATGTTTTATCTTCCTCAAATGGGTGTAAAACTTTTCTAGGTATAGTTTTAACAATTTTTAAACTATCCTTGGAGATTATAAATTTAAAAATGAATAACCTAAGGTTAATTACTCCTTACAAATTATTCCTAATCAGTATTCTAAGCAGTGTAATCACTAGGTTAGATATACTATTCAAAAATATGATACGATTCTAATAATTTTTTAAAATAACTTATCAAAATAAAAAATAATATATATCAAAAGTAATATATAAAGTAAAAGTGAAAAGTGGTTTTGAAATCTTTTGGAACCTCGAGAGGTTGATGGTTTAACCCGATGCCCTACTAAATAAAATATCCTTGTTTTGCCCTGAGTGTGTACGCGCCCCTTATAACTCTTTTGTTTCTTATCCTTTTTTTGAGATAAAAACACACGCGTACCCTTCTTTTCTTTCTTCTGAGATACTATCTTAAGTTCTCTCTCTCTCTCTGGGAAGATTAACTTGATCTTCTCCTTCTCCAATTAACGACAGTTGACTGGCCCTTTTAATGGCTGTGTTTTTTGACCGCCTCTTCTTCTTTCTCCAGCATGGGTGTTCTTTTACGAGCACAAGTATTCCTCCAATTGAAACCTAGGGTTTCGACTTATTTGGGGGTTTTCTAATCCATGAGTAATTTTACAATTGGAGTATGCAAATGAATCAATTGGGTTTCAATTGATCCTTCGGGCTTGATTCGTTTATGAGCAGTGTGTTTGTTCTAATTGAATCTTTGATTTGTGCCCTAATTGATGGCCTTTCGTTTAGTTTTATTGAATCAAATGTAAGCGATTGAATTCGTTTTCGATCCTTCTTGGATTGGGTAATTGAAACTGGTTTTGGAAAACTTTTGCGAATTTGTTTTGTTGTCGGGTTGTGAGTAATTACTAAGTGATTATTCCCCTGTTGCGACAAAGGTTTGAAGACACAAAAAAATGACGTCTTGGATTTTTTGTGTTCTTATCGATTTGCAGAATTTTTTTTTTATCGAAACTGTTTTGATTTGTTTTTGATTCTTGGAAACTAAAACGAGTACGGTAAGTGATGATTGTTGGTTAGTAGACCAAAGCGACTACGATACGGCCTTTGAAAGCGGGATCTATGGTCTTAACGTTAAATCAAGAGTATACCAAATAATGTGCGGGATTAATAAAAGCGTAAATATGTCTTTGTATTAATCAATAATATGTCAACATGTTTTACATCAAATGTATCAAGTATATATAATGAATGAAATGGTACATATGAACCATTGTGATGGTTCGAGGAAAGTGTGATTATTCTATAAGCGCTATGTAACCATTTCTTGTAGCACTTCTTGTTGACTTTCATTAAGGTTGACTTTCGTTGACTTTTGTTGACCGGGTCATAATGGGTTTAAGTGGGTTAGAGTGGGTGAAGGTGATTAACCCAATATTGTATCGTATGTTTCAGTATCACGACACTACGCCTTTTCCCTCACATAAATGGAACACTTTTTTTTGTCTTTCAAGACAACTTTTAATATTTATAATGTCTCATTATACCTATGGTCTACCCTAATGCATTTGTAGCGATGTACCCGATCGTGTGTAGTGTATTATTCGGTAAAACCGAGGTCGTCCCAAGAGCTATGTGAGCGGATTCTAATTAAGTCTAGGTGTCACATATTTTAATTGGTTTTAAAGTTGAAATGATTAACTACTAAAGAAAGAAAATAAGAAAAGCAAGTAAAGGCGGGGTTGTGATCAATAAAGGAGAAGTGTGCTAACCTATTTAGTCATCCTATTATGTTAAGTTCACGTTTAATTACTTTCAATAGCTTCAGTGGGGTTTAGGTCGCTAGGACATCATTTGGTGGGTTCGTCATAACCTATCAGCAAAGGCCTTCCACCGGAGATCAAGCTACTACCCTTGAAAGTCCAGTTGTTTTTAGTCCCCTAAGCTGAGTCATTAAGTTCCGCTATGTAGAAAACTAGAAGGGGGGTTGAATAGTTTACCAATTAAAAACTTTGTTTTGAAACTTATTGAAAGATCAATTGATATTGATCTTAAGTATGTTAATGAAATATGCAAGCAATGTGTAATAAGTGAATAAGGAAAGAAATGATCAAACCACAACAAGTTGTTTATAGTGGTTGACCTACAAGGACTCTTTTCCTTGCCTACTCCACTCCCGAGTCTCACACTCGAGAGTTTAACTTCACTAGTCAACAAGCTCCTTTCACCGCGGAGAAAACCTTTACACTTAACACACTATTTCCGACACTAAGCTAGATGTCGAGTTCTTTCCAAGGGTACAACTACTCCCACACACAATGTATTTTGAGGACTAAAATACTAACCACTCACACTCACAAGATTATGATGGTTTGATACAACAATGAAGTATGGATCAACACTAGATCATACAACACTAAACAAACAAGACTTCCAACTTCGTTGAAGCTTGAATATGACTTGATCTTCTTTGCTACAAAGAGATCACTAATATGATATGAAACCGAGTTAGAAAGGTTAGAGAGAATATATGTATGAGAGTATGTTAGAAAGGGATGAGAAACTACTTGGCTTGGCATTGCTATTTATAGCCAAAATGGACAGAGGCGTCCACGGACGGACCCCTTAAAGGGTTCCGTCAGGTGTACCATTTAATACCGCCGATCCGGCGACCAAGATATCAAATCTTGCTAAAGTCAACTCTATCTAAGTGAGATTGTGCAAGATATGAAGAGTACAAATCTTCACAAAATATCTAATGGAATCTTCCAATGATTTCCATGATGTAATACATGATGTCAAATGTTGTATTACTATTTATAGAAATATGCAAATGCTTAAGTAGTGTTTGGTTTTAAGAACCTAACACATTCTATAAACTACTATCATACATAATGATTAGAGTCATATCAAGATGTTACTAATCACAAATGTAAATGCTTGAATGATGAATATATTGTTTGAGAAAGCTTGTTTTAATATCTAATAAACTTGACAAGCTTTAAGCTTTTATAAATTAAATTTACTTTTGTCGTTAACAAAACTTAGGCAAAGATCAAAATATAAATAACGTTTAATGACGATATTTGTATTAACAATCTCTCCCTTTTGTTGAGGACAAAATATAAATTTTATTTTATAAAAGAAACAAAGTTTGTACAAGAGTTATAAAAATATTAGTTTTAGAACTTGAAGAGAAATGATAATGCAAGTGTATGAAATTTGACTTTTATGAAAGTCAAAGAATTCACTAGTTGATGCATGATGTTGACTTTTCGAGAAAGTCAAAGTATGCGATTTGACTTTTAAGAAAAGTCAAGTATTATCAATGAGGGTTCTGTTTGACTTTTAGAAAGTCAAATGTATGCGAGTTGACTTTTCGGAAAAGTCAAATATAAATAATTTCAAAGTTCTATATTTTCTCCCCTTTTGTCTCAACAAAAGAAGAGGCTATCTTGGAATGTAATGAACCGAGTTATTATCTCCCCTTGTTCAAAGCTCCCCTAAATTGGGTGTTTTAATGGGAAGATACATGGATTGTGAAAATAAAGCTACAAAAAATGTTAGTAATAATGATCATTCACAAGCATTTCCAAACACTATGTAATGACACCAACAATATAATAAACAACATTCATTAGTCAAAATTTTCATGAGTAAAGATCATGAAAAGAGAACACAATGATGTGTTTTAAGTACAAGAAATAAAAATTATCCTAAGAAAGTAAACAAAAGAAAGACTATTCTAAAACCATCCTAAAGTGATGGTGGATGGGAAAGAGCGTTGAGGCAGCTCGAGGATGTGGTTGAGGATGAACCTCATTTCTTCTTGGAAGTCATGGACCATAACAGGTCCGTTCCACAGTTTGGCCCGTTTGCTCACAAGTTGAGCAACCATGCCTTGGAGGGTAGAATGTTTGGGGAGGTTGTGGTGGTGGAATGGTGGATGTGTTGGTGGTGTTGGGGATGTTTGGAGTGGTCATGATGGATGCAAGCAAAGCGTTTGCATTTGCATTGTCTCATAAGTGAGTATCCACCATGCCTTTGAATTGGTGGAGGTTGTGGAGTTCGGCTTGAATCTCCTCTCTAGTGGGATTTTCATCCCACATGCACTCCGGAATGTCCTCAATATGAGAGAACATTGATGATGGAAGTGGATGATCCCCGTATAAAGGACCATGAATGTCCTTGTGAATGGGGTGAAAAAGGAGAGGTTTTGGCCCTAATGGGGCGTTTGGGTCAACGGATGACCGAGGTGACTCATGAGTGATTTGCTCAATTGTGCCAAAAGATGGCAATGGTGGTGGATGACTTGGCCTAGGAGGCAAGTCTTCCAAATCCTCTAGGAAAGGATTTGGGGATGTTGGTGGAGTTGAAAATAACTCCATGGGAGTGAGTGGGAGACCTTGGTGAAGGTGGTGAGGGGTTTGGATGTTTGGATGGGTGCGGTGGAGGTGAAGTAGGTGTTTTGTTGGTGGTGGAGTGGTGATCACAATGTGTGATGAAGTGGGTGTAGCTAAGGTAAGATGTGTATCATCTCTAATGGGAGATGAGATTGTGAGTGGTGAAGATTCGGATGATGAGCTAAGATGAACAAAACAACAAGGCCTTACGCTAATTATAGCGGTTTTCTTGCAAGGTTTTGGTGATGATTTAGTCATTTTAACTTGGGTTTTGATTTGCTAGATAGTAGTGAGAATGAAGAAGGTGTGAGGATGATCATGGTAAAGCCTTTCAATTTATAGGGGTAAGAAATTGTTGAGAAATGGTTTGATTTGATGTTGAACCATTGAAGAGATGAGATTCTAATGATTTGGAAGTGGGTTGAATGCTAGTCATATCACCCAAGTCAATCCATACAAGGAAGATGGAGTGAAGAAGAAAAGATTTGCAATAAATGTGTTCTAGTGAGTGGAATTTCCTAATATTGATTACCCACGGATTTGAAGGTACCAAAATTTGGTTCCTTCCTTTATGCCAAAGGGCTCCTTGGGTGGATTTTCAAATTTTTGAATTTTGGTGGGAAATGGATTCTTATATACCTTATTAAATAATACTAGTTCTAATAACGGTATAAACTAGTTAAGATTGATTTATAAGTGATGGAAGATAATTTGGAATCACGAAAGAGTCGAAATTTAGAAAATTACCGGAGGATCCACGGCACCAAAATCATACTGTGAGCGGTACCCTAAAAGGGTGCCGTCTGGTCCCCTATCTGGTATGGCGGTTGATAAGGTTTTAAAGGTACCATTTGAGGGTCATTTAAGTCCTTATTTGATCACTTTTGTATCCGTTATTGCTTAATATCGTTCCTTTTCACTTTTAGGTCTCGTGAAGGCAAAATCTTTGGAATGGCACTTATTTGGACGAAAAGGCGCGAATATATGAAGAAAATGGCCAAAGTCGAAATCGAGACACTCACGATTCTTTGAATGTAGAAGGCGGCGTCAAAAGTGCTATTTTGCGCCGTCTGCACTGTGTGACGGACGAACCCAAAACTCGTATTTTCAAGAGACGGCGTCTAGTGGTGAAAGAGTAGGCCGTCGCTACTCGGGACGGCCTAGATGCAATCAGGGCGACGTCGAAGTCGAAGAGGACGGCGTCACGGACATAAGGTGAAGCCGTCGCAAGGTTAACGTGGCCAAGGCGAAACCACAATGGCGGAGACACGGCGTCACTAAACATAAGGTGGCCGTGCAATTGTAATATAGAATCCAAATTTTTCGGTCTTTGTGTGGAGAGTCTTTGGAGTAAAACCTAAAACCGAACCTAAGGTGTCTTGTACAAGTATTTTAGGGTTTTAACCCTATCTTACACCAAGATAAGTCTTTACTTCATTAATTCAATTATGTCTTTGATTATTTGTGTGTATGCTTGCATGTTCTCCATGTCCGCTAATTTATTTGTGTGTTTGCTTAGGAAGTATGAAACTTAATTATTAAATATTGATTGGTTGTTTCTTATCTTAGTTGATTAATGATCTAGTAGTGCGATAGATCATTCGTTGTGCACTTAATGCTTGATTCATCTTTGTGAACCCTAGAGTATAATTACGAGTAATTGTAGTCTAAACCATCCGAAGAGCGCCTTAGGTAGGAGTCTATAATCTCTAGTGGGATTGTAGACAAGACCCTTTGGTAAGTTCGAAGAGTTAGGGAGAAACGCATACCCACAACTTTAGAAACACAACGCTGACTAGGACTAAGGCGTGACACTCAACCATCAATAGGAGATAATTAGGAGTAATACAAACTAAGTAAACACATCTTTAAACTATCATACGAGCACACATTAATTAGACATAGACTCCACAACCTTAGTTTAGATAATTAGATAATAGTAGAGTAATCGATAGAAATACCAACCCCCAAATCCAATACACGAGATTCAGTACCTTTCCATTTTCATAAAATATAAAAGATAAAAATAATCTTCCTCAACCTTAACCTTAGCGTAGTAACTCCCTACTAGCATTCCTATTCCCCTAGAGAACGATATCAATACACGTGGCTTACCCTAATTACTACACTACAACGATTAGGTTCAACGCCTAGGGTGTTATAAAACTTGCTCGAAGAAAAGGAAGTTCCTTTGACCCCGAGCACGCGTGTGGCGTTATCAGTGATACCAAACTACATAAAGAACGGTACCAAAATTATGGTGCCGTCGATCCATGGATCTTTGAAATATGGACGAGTACATTTTAGGTGTCGAGGACATTCAAAACTCGAAATTTTTCTTAAAATCATTATACTAAACATTTCTAGTTAGGAAAAGTAAATAACACATGTGTAAACATAGTGGAGCATAGATTTTGAGCAAGACTTATTGATTTTCACAATAAAGTGAAAATGGGTAAAATTTGATAGCATACTTGTGCTATCCCCCGCATGAGATTGTTAGCACACACCATTGTTTCAAGTTATATTATCATCCTACATAATAAAACAACTAAATAGTATCAAACATTAACGATAATGCATTGTTCCAAACACTCCTTAAAGTACCCTTATTTGTCCAATTTCTTATAAATCTTGTTCATCATCCTACCAAGGCACTTGAACATTCCCTTAGTTTGCTTGAATTACGATTCATTCTCAATCTTGGGAAGAGATCGTAATACTCATGAGGTGGAAGATGAGAGCTTGGAAGACCATCCTCGGAGCTATTTGATGATGATGATGAAGGAGTTGGAGGTTTAGCTCTCTTGCCTTTAGTCTTAGCAACTCGAGCATCACTCAAAGGTACAAAGATGTGAGGGATGAGTTCATAGTGAAGGTGCATCCCTTTTGGGGTTGGTGGAATTGGAGCAAAGTTTCTATAGAGACGGGTGAGAAGCATCCCGTATGGAAGAGCAACTGATCCTTGAGTTGGAATATCAATCATTCTCCTAGCTATGTAGTAGGCTAAGTTGAATGGTTGTCGGGTGGACAAGTTGTAGAGCATGTGGCAAAGACAAGCGTTTATGTGATCCCTATTCCCTATGGTGCTAATGACGTTTGCTCTAAGTAACTCCTCTCATTTCTTAAATTCGTGCTTAAGTTCATTTAGCTTCATTCCATATGGATCTCGGTCTACCTCTTTTCCCTTTCGGGTTACTCGGGTTGTATCAGTTTTTGGGTTAAAAAGGTGTTCACGGATGACATCCTTATCGGCCAAACGGGTTAGATAGGGAGAAGTGCGGTCGTTGATTGCATCAAGGGCGGTGAGTGACCACTTATCCGTGTAGACACAAGTTCCTCGGTTGGGAATTCCTAGTACTTTAGCAAATTCGCTTAAGGTGATGGTGTAGTCATTTTGGTTGATTCTAAAACTAAGACAAAATTCATCATCATCTTCATCACTAAAACCGGTCACACTAGCATAGAATTCTAACACAAACCTAGGACAAATTGGTTCATCAATGTCAAGAAGACAATCGAATTGAATGGCTGCTAGTTCTTCACGGAGATTAGTATGTTCAAGGAAGGATGGGTGAATGGTTCTACCCTCATGTAAATACCTTGATTCTAGACCCCTAAATATTTCTACTTGTTCCTTGGTAAGTCCTTTGGTTTTGTGGTGTTTGGGAATGTAGTTAAGGGTGTCTTTGTGATCATAGAATCTTGCGGCTACCATGGTTATTCCTAAGGACAAGAATTAATATGTTAAAAATGAAAATAAGTTTTAACGTTTTGATTCTAGTGTGTGCCTATATGAAAACAATTTGGAGTTGCGGTTATCTCGACTCATTTTATGCACAAAATGGTTTTAGTGGGGTGTTTGGCAAATACCATGAGATAACCCAAATGCTCCTAATTCAATGTGGCTACATTTGAATATACCCGGAGTGCATATTAGTTATGCAATACCTTTAGTATTCTAGAGCATGCAAGTGATGAAAATTTTAACGTTTCTATTTGTATTAGCAATGAAAAATGTTTTCCTACAAGTGAGAAGCTTTTCAAAACTTTTGACATGGGGTGTTTGGTTGTTTGAATAAGGCCTTATATTCATTATCTATCAATTAGTGGAAACATGATTTGTTTATGCAATATGATAATGTAGTACCTAATTTCAATGACTAGTTATGCAATTTGCCAATTGAATTCATATTTGGTATAAAAGCATACATAAAACCCCATGTAATGATTTGTGATAGTTTTGTGCATAAATAAGAATCCTAGACTCGAATTAAGAGATGAAATGTAGTTAGGATACTTAAAATGATGTTATCTTGATGATTAGTGAGTGGGAAGATGACAATAATGAGCTTGGTTTAAGTTTTACACGTTTTGGTAAAGTGGGTTGTGAGGAAGAGGATGTTATGTATATAGCGGTTTTGTACAGAGACACCACGGACGAGCGGCACCAAATATTTGGTTCATCCGTGTTGTCGTTTGGTGCCGTAGCTACGAGCGAATACAAGGCAAATTTGTTTTGGTTTGACTATTCTAATGTTTTAGGCTATGTTTATCCTACATGTTTGGTTCCATTAACCTAAACCAAGTCTAAGAAGATTAAAGGTTCTCGTTGAAGAGGTTTAGTTAAGATGTCGGCAATGTTGTCTTCTTGAGGATACTTTCTCGATTGAAATGTTACCTTTTGAACATTGTCGCGAAGAAAGTGATGATAATTTCAATGTGTTTTGTACGAGCATGTTGAGCAGGATTCTTCTTTGAGATCGATGGCTCCTTTGTTGTCATAAAGTATCACAATGTCATTGAGATGAATTCGTAGTCTCGAGCTTGCTTCATCCAAAGAGCTTGTTGACATGCTTTTCTGGTGAGACGTTCGGCTTCAGTGGTAGAGATGGCTAAAGCCGTTTGCTTCTTTGCAAACCATGAGGTGAGACAATGTCCAACAAAGTGCAAATACCACTTGTACTTTTCTATCGACATAATCACCGGCATGATCCGAGTCGGCATACACTATGGTTTCTATACCGTTCCTTTGGGATACCATAATCCTAAACACGTTGTTCCTTAATATATCTAAAAATCCTTTTAATGCTTCTAAGTGTGATGCCTTTGGGTTTTCTTGAAAGCGAGCACATAGACAAACACTAAACATAATGTCGGGTCTAGTAGCCGTAAGGTAGAGTAGCTACCAATCATTCCTCTATATTTAGTGTTATCTACGGATTCACCTTCTTAGTCCTTGGTGAGTTTAGTGTCCGAGGACATGGGTGTTTTAGTTGGTTTGGAATCTTCAAGACCAAATTTCTTAAGCATGTCTTTTATATATTTAGATTGGTTAAATAAAATACCATCTTCTAGTTGTTTAATTTGAAGTCCTAGAAAGAAGTTTAACTCACCCATCATACTCATTTCAAACTCGTCATGCATGATTTTAGAGAAATCATTATATAGTTCTTGACAAGTTGATCCGAATATAATGTCATCAACGATATTTGAACAATAATAATTTGCGATTCCTTTTCTTAGTAAAAGAGTATTATCTACTAATCCCATAGTATATTTGTTATCAATAAGAAAAGTCTTAAGGCAGTCGTACCAAGCTTTAGGTGCTTGTTTAAGGCCATATAATGTTTCTTGAGTTTGAAGACATGATGTGGTTTCTCAAAGTCGGTAAAACCGGGAGGTTGAGCAACATACACTTCTTCGTTAATAAACCCATTAAGAAAAGCACTTTTAACATCCATTTGAAATAATTTAAAGTCATAAGCACATGCATAAGCAAGTAATATTCTAATGGTGCATAAGTTTCATCATAGTCGATTCCTTCTTGTTGATTATAACCTTGTGCAACAAGCCTAGCTTTGTTTCTAGATACTACACCATTTTCGTCCATTTTGTTTCGAAAGACCCATTTTGTTCCAATTATAGTTTTATCTTTGGGTTTTGGAACTAGTTTCCAAACATCATTTCTAACGAATTGGTTTAATTCTTCTTGCATGGCCATTACCCATGATTCATCTTTTATTGCTTCATTTATGGTTTTGGTTCAATGGTGGATACAAAACAAAATGATTACTTTGATTTTGAGCTTGTGACCTTAAGGTTCTTTGATTAAGTTGTCCTATGACCTTTTCTAATGGATGACTTTTAGATTCTTTGATGTTGACAATTTCCTTATTTGATGGTTCATCTTCCTTGTTATTATTAATTTGATTTTCTATTATTTGACTTTCAACTAAGTCATCATCTACCAAAGGTGATGTCTTAGAGGGAGGTGGACTTTCGTCAAATGTTATGTTCAACGATTCCTCGACTATTATTGTTTCTTTATTTAGGACAATGTAAGCTTTACTAGTTTGAGAGTAACCAAGAAATACACCTTCATAAGACTTTGGGTCAACCTTGGTGAGATAATCCTTAGTATTAAGAATAAAACATTTACAACCAAAGACTTTAAAATATCCTAATGTTGGCTTTTTACCTTTATAAAGTTCATATGGTGTTTTGTTTAGGAAAGGACGATTAGGACTCTATTTAAAATATATGTAGAAGTGTCAGCGTTACACCAAAACTTTTGAGGAATGTTTTGTTCATTAAGCATTGTTCTACTCATTTCTTGAATTGTTCTATTTTTACGTTCTACTACTCCATTTGATTGAGGTGTTCGTGGAGCGGAAAAGTTATGTGTTATACCATTTGTATCACAAAGTTTCCAAATTGAGTTTCGTTGTCAAATTCACGACCATGATCCGTTCGGATCGACACAATTTTGACACCTAGAAGATTTTGAATTTTCTTGCTAAGTATTTCAAATTTATCAAAAGCTTCATTTTGGTTTTCAAAATAACGTCCAAGTAAACCTTGAGTAATCATCTACTATGACCAAAGTGTATAAGTTGCCTCCATAGCTTCTTATAGCGGATGGTCCACACAAGTCCATATGTAATAATTCTAGACACTTAGATGTGGACACCATATTTTTAGATTTGTGACTATGTGTGTTTGTTTACCAATTTTGCAAGCGTCATAAAATTGTTGGTCATATTTTAGTTTTGGTAAATTCCTAACCAACTCTTTTGAAGATAGGTTTTGTATAAGTCTCATATTAGCGTGACCTAAGCGTCTATGCCAAAGAGATGAGCTATCGTCTAATGTTGTTAAGCAAAGTTTGTCATTATATGTTTTATCTATTTTCATGACGATATGTTATTTTTCCTAACTCCTTTAGCTATGGTGATACCATCTTTTAGAATTTTGCTACCATTTTCATCAAATAGTACTTTATACTTTTTATCACATAGTTGGCTAATACTAAGTAGATTAAATCCTAACCTATCCACATGAGCAACATTTTCAATAGTTAGAGTTATGAGCAATCGTACCTTTGCCAATGATTTTGCTTTTGAGATTGCTACCGAAGTGACATTACCTCCGTCATACTCTTGGTATGATGAGAAGAGACTTTGTTGCCGTCATGTGTCGTGAGCATCCACTATCTTTTATCCATTCATCGGTTCCAATCCAACTTTCAAGCATACCTAAGAAGCAAATAACTCAAACATTTGGTCCCCAATATCTCATGGGTCCGTTTGGGTTAAACATACCATTATTTGATTCATGTATGGAAATGATAGGTAAGGGTTCCATGGCATGTAACTGAGTTTGATATGGTCTAGGAAAGTTTTGATTCCAACCGTTGTGTTGGTAGTTAGGTTGAACGTTGTGGTTGCTCTTAGGAAAGGCGTTTGGCAAAGAAGTTTTATATCGTTGTTGAGTAGTTTTGATCTAAATTCATTTTAACAAGTCCTACTCGATATAATGGCCGGTTTTAGTTTAACATTATCATTGGTTTTCTTTGTTACTTTAACAAATTAAGTCGGTCCGTATATGCGAACATTACGTTACTGTCAAGTACCCATGGTACCATTTTGCACAATGGACGGAACCCTTATTTTGGTTCCGTTCGTCCGTCTTGTCTTTATGACAATTTTGATGAATGTTAGTCCTTTTCGCCGTTTTGTTTTGACTCTTTGGAATTAATACTTCATTAAAACCTAGCCCATTCATGTCTCACGGTGTTTTATGGATTTTAACTATTTCATCGGAAATAGCGATGTTTTGTTAAACCTTTTAAACTTAGAATTATTTTCTATTAGAACTTCTTGTGTGAGCTTTAGTTTTTCTATTTCAAGATTAAGCTCTTGACATGATTTACAATCATCGTCATTTGCTTTTCCTTTTTCAAGTCGTTTTGCTTTTCTTTTAACTCATATACCTCATTTTCCAAAACTCCTTTTGGTTTTAGAAATTTATTTTTAGTTATGATTTTTAGACTTAGCTCACACAATTGATTATATTGTTTTTGCAAGGTGTCATCGTCATAGAAGAATAAGAAGAGTCGGAAAGTACCTCATTTGACTCATGTGCCATTAGAGCGATCTCTTCCTTGCTTGATTCTTCATCGTCTTCACTATCACTCCAAGCACCACTTACAAAAGCTCGTTGAGTTTTGCTTTTAGGTGGCTTGGGACATTCTCCTATGAGATGACTTGTATCACCACATCTAAAACACTTTCTTTCACTTTTAATCTTCTTATCATCCCGATCTTTTCGGAATGGCTTCTTTTCTTCTCGAGGTTGTCTTACAAACTTTCCTCTTCTTCTAAAGAACTACTTGAAATCTCTAACGGCCATGGCATACTCCTCATCTTCACTATCGGAACAAGATTCACCATCATCGCTTGATTCCGCCTTTGCTTTAAAACAGCAGTTTGATTTTCTCCTTTCTTCCTTTGATGATCTCCGAATCTTTCTCCATTACCATTTCGTGAACTTTGAGGTTGCCAATTAGCTCGTCTAGTGACATTATTGAGAGATCTTTTGATTCTTCAATAGCGGTCACTTTAGCTCTCCATTTGGGATGGAGTGCTCTAAGAAATTTCGACAAAGTTCTTACGAAAAGATTCATCAAGTGCTTTAAGTGATGTAATGATAATGTTAAACGAGCAAAGCCACAATCAATGGTTTCATCTTCGTGGATAACAAATTGTTCATATTGTTGAACAAGAAGATCAATTTTGTTATCCTTGACTTGTGAATTACCTTGATGTGTAACAATTAAAGATTCCCAAATATCTTTGGCGGTTTCACACATAAAAATTCTTTCATATTCTTTTCTAGGTAAAGCATTATAAAGCATCATTTTAGCTTCATTATTTTAGCAACTAATTTCTTTTGTTCATCAACGGAAATATCCTTTGTTGTTGAACTAAAATCTCCTTTAACAATAATAAACCAAAGATCTATATCTTTTGATTTTACATATGTTTCAAAACGGTTTTCAATAGATAAATCCATTCGTTTCAAAGAGTGGTGGTCTTTGCATGGATTGCCCTTCTTTAAATTTTGAGAATCCATGGATCGTTTCAAGTTTATAAAATACAAGTTATTTTAGAAATTCTTGAGCAACGAGGCTCGGTACCAATTGTAGAAAACTAGAAGGGGGTTGAATAGTTTACCAATTAAAAACTTTGTTTTGAAACTTATTGAAAGATCAATTGATATTGATCTTAAGTATGTTAATGAAATATGCAAGCAATGTGTAATAAGTGAATAAGGAAAGAAATGATCAAACCACAACAAGTTGTTTATAGTGGTTCGGCCTACAAGGACTCTTTTTCCTTGCCCTACTCCACTCCCCGAGTCTCACACTCGAGAGTTTAACTTCACTAGTCAACAAGCTCCTTTCACCGGAGGAGAAAACCTTTACACTTCGCTTACACTATTTCCGACACTAAGCTAGATGTCGAGTTCTTTCCAAGGGTACAACTACTCCCACACACAATGTATTTTGAGGACTAAAATACTAACCACTCACACTCACAAGATTATGATGGTTTGATACAACAATGAAGTATGGATCAACACTAGATCATACAACACTAAACAAACAAGACTTCCAACTTCTCGTTGAAGCTTGAATATGACTTGATCTTCTTTGCTACAAAGAGATCACTAATATGATATGAAACCGAGTTAGAAAGGTTAGAGAAGATATGTATGAGAGTATGTTAGAAAGGGATGAGAAACTACTTGGCTTGGCATTGCTATTTATAGCCAAAATGGACAGGAGGCGTCCGGACGGCGAACCCTTAAAAGGTTCCGCCGTGTACCATTTGGTACCGCGGTCTGACGACCAAGATATCAAATCTTGCTAAAGTCAACTCTATCTAAGTGAGATTGTGCAAGATATGAAGAGTACAAATCTTCACAAAATATCTAATGGAATCTTCCAATGATTTCCATGATGTAATACATGATGTCAAATGTTGTATTACTATTTATAGAAATATGCAATGCTTAAGTAGTGTTTGGTTTTAAGAACCTAACACATTCTATAAACTACTATCATACATAATGTTTAGAGTCATATCAAGATGTTACTAATCACAAATGTAAATGCTTGAATGATGAATATATTGTTTGAGAAAGCTTGTTTTAATATCTAATAAACTTGACAAGCTTTAAGCTTTTATAAATTAAATTTACTTTTGTCGTTAACAAAACTTAGGCAAAGATCAAAAATATAAATAACGTTTAATGACGATATTTGTATTAACACGCTACATGCAAGATTCATAACAATGAGTGCCCGGGCGCTAGCATCTTAAACACTCATCCCTAACTTCTTAAGTTCATCCAAACGGTAGGTGATCAGTTGGTCAAATCGCACAACCGAAGAAGGGTCGTCAGTTAGTCAATTCTTACCCTTCTCACTCAGTCTACCTACTTAGGGTCATTTGGTCATATCTCTTAAATAACTAGCCACTACCGCCATTCAAAACTACCGAAACAAGGGTAGCTACCAACAAACTATGCATGCATACACTAGAAACAATTATACGGAAGCAATGTAAACATAAACAAAACAATCAAGGAATCATAACTAGGCTAGCACCAGAGGTGCTTAGCCACTCATATTAACTAAAACAATCGATTCAATGTTTAACATATTGAAATACATGAATTGAAAGTAAAAGAAATGGTAAATTGCTAATGCTTATCGTTAGGGAGTGATTTCTCCCTTAGAGATGGCTCCGTATGCTCCTCGAGATCTGCCTTCAGCCTCCTACCCATGTTCTCTGCTTTTGTGTGTGGAGTGAATGATGAGAAATGCAGAATTTTGGGCGGTATTTATAGGCGGATCTGGTTATGGCGTAACTTAAGTTGAGAGTTACGCCGTAACATCCATTTCTTCGTATTTTGCTCTGGAAAAGTTGGTTACGGCGTAACATCAGGAATGAGTTACGCCGTATCTTCAATAAATCATGGTTACGCCGTATTTGTGGTGAGTTACGACGTAGCTTGCAGCGGCGCGGAACATCATTTGACCTAATTAGTTACGGCGTAATCCTAGGAGGGAGTTATGCCATAATCTTCAGTTTAGTTGGTTTTTTGAGCCACGCTTATGTTACGGCGTAATGTGAGAGGAGAGTTACACGTAACTACTTCAAAATAAGCATACTATCATATATCTTCAATAAACTCTCCAAATCCGCGTCTCATTAGCTCCAATGCTCGTAATTTACCTTAAAGTGAAATATAGAGGAAAACAAGCGTAAATCCATATAAATGATATAAAATACGACCATTATCGGGGGAAATTGACACTTAATATTCAGGACTATTTGATGTTATCAGGTGTGTTTAGTTGTTAAGAGCAATGGGCCGAGCCCATTGAAATTTGAGGGTGTGTTAATGTTGGAATCACTCCTAAACTACTTCTCAAGTGTTAGTAATCAATATGTAATAGTTAGCTCAATTAGGCTTTTAAGTTAGTATTAATGGCAAGGCTTATGTAGAAAGCCCATAAGCCTTGGCCCAAGCCCATAAGGAAGGAAGGGACTAGATGTGTTGCCCTAGCTCCCTTCCCTTATAAGTTATAAATAATGTTGTAAACTCCCATTTGGAAGTTGGTTGTTCACTTTCATTCAATATCCACGCCTAAACATTTCACATACTTATTCGTATATTGTGTGTTCTTGTTCAACCGATCATCTTATCTATCTTTCTAGCATATTGATGCTTGTGTTACAATATGGTGACCTAATAGTGGTATCATTCGTCATATAGTTGGTAAAACGGTTTTTGTTTTTTTTGAAGTTTCATTCATACGCGTAAGTTTCGGTTTTCAAACATTCAAACGCTTAAAAGCTTTAATTTTTACACTTTAAAACTCAAGATTCTTGTACTTTAAAGGTTATTTGGTGATAAAGTTTAAGTTTTTGGCATAAAGTTTGAATCTTTACGTGGGTTTCAATGTTTTTGAGCTTGGTTTCATTCGTGTAGTCATTTCTACGCGTAGGGTGAAAACGTGTTTTGGATCATCAAGTTTCACACTTTTGTGTTATTTTGGTGATATTGAAGCTTTTTCATCATAAAAATCTAGTTTATAAACACTTTTGGGCAGAAAAATCAGTTTTGGCAAATTTTGGTTAATCCTACGCATAGTAAAACCCTATTTTTACTCGTAAGAATTCAAAGTCTACGATAAGCTTCTCAACGTTTGATCTTCATTACTCATTGGTTTACTCGGTTTTTCTTGCTTGGATAAGCACGAAAACATACTCTTTGGATATCTTTTACACTGGAATAAGTGTAAATGATTTTTGGGCAAAACCCTAGTTTTACGCCTAAGCTAATCACTTACGCGTAGAATTCTTTACGCCTAAGCTTGTCTTACTCATAAGCTAATCTTATGCATAAGCATTCTACTACTAAGCCTTTGGTTTACGCCTAAGCTAAGTGTTTCTCAAGTCTACGCGTAAGCTATTCCTACGCGTAAGCTATTCTTACGCGTAAGTTGGTGTTTTTTAAGCATAAGATATTTTCTTTGCATAAGCTGGTTTTCTACGCATAAGGATACTTCATCAACAAAGTTTCATTCCGACAATGGTGTATGCAAATTTTAGTCATACCAAAGTGAAAGTTTTGATTAGTTTTACTCAAAAGTAAGAAGCTTTCGCTCCTTTTATAGGATTGTGGCACTGAAGCGTACCATAGGGTCCTTCATTACAAGAAAGGGTTGTACACTGTTATGTGTGCACAAGCCATTGTTAATTAAAGATCACACATCCAAATATTTAATGAGAGAAACAAATTAAGGAGTACCAAGAAGTCCGTCAATAACACCAGGAGTTCTTTCTGGACGTTGGTAGCCAGTTAGAGATATGCTCGGACGTCTACCCACGAAGCTCTCTAATGTCCTTATCTGATCCCGACGAAACAACCTTTCATCAATCCTTGTAATGATCTTCTTCGCATCCCTCTTTTGTCTTGAATTCCACCTCTTCTTCGACCCTATGCCTTCATGAATCTCCTTTAACCTATATGACATTCCATCCTGAACCTTCTTCAAAGTATGATCACAAAACTTGTGAAGCTCCTTGCACGCCATGAAACAATTGCGGTGAAGTTCATTGCGGTAAACTACACCGAACTTTGGTTTTGTCAGAATGGTGTACTGAGCCAGGTGGTTTATATCGGGAAGGTCTAGCTGTGGTTTGGTGAGATTAACATGTTTCTGGTAAGATTCCACGGCAAGTTGAAGGTCTTCAACACGTTCTTGGATAACGATGCTTCTGATGAATATTAGCAATGACTTGATGTACTGGAGTTGGATGTCCATGGAGAAGTGTCACATTCGTCCTTGTACCTTGGCAAGATACATGTCTTCAATGTCGTTTAGTGACAATCTCGGGGAATCCGCTTCAGAAAAGTCATATTCCTGTTCGTCTTGGCGTTTGACTACGATTTTCTTCAGGAATGAGTAGTCCCACTTGGTAGACAGGCTAACATGCATTATGGCCCCCGTTTCGCTGGCCACACATGGGTCAATGCGAAACTTTCAAAGGACCCCGTTTCGTTGGCCATACATGGGTCAATGCGAAACGTATAGCATGTCGGAATCGAGTGTAGCGGGATAAGCACTAGCAATGGGCCCCTATTGGTATGACTACAATTTGCATACACTATTGTCATAGCTTCGGTTACATGAACTTAGTTCTAGCATAATAATCACACTATATGGCATTATATTCGTTCTTATGTGCATATACCAACGGTCCACAAATGAAGTTTTATTTTAAGGTAAACACGAACTTTCATGACATTGTTCATGACACAATGCTCACAAAATCGAATGCTTAATTCACATTCTCGGATTTTAATAAACCTATAAACTCACCAACCTCTTGTTGACACTTTTTAGCATGTATTTTGGTGATAGCTTAAATTTGAGGCGCAAGGCAAAGGCATAACATGGTTATAGATTTCTCGATAAACTTAAATGAGGACCGCTTTATTATGGGCTGTTTTACGCACTAAAAAATAATGTAAAATTTATTTTCAACAATGAATGAAAATTTTCTTAAGGAAAATCATTATTCTATACCTTGTGTTATGATATCAATTTAGTAGCACCCGAGACTTATGTGCTTCCGTTGTACCATTTCTTGGGGGTGTTACTGAGGGCATGCAAAAGAAGACTTGGGATAAGAGAGAAAGTGATAACATGGAAGTTGAATTTAGTATTGGTGTTGTTTGTTGTGTTGTTGTTAGGTAGGATTCAAAGTGGTGAGAAGGAAAATACAATATAGGAGGTGTCAAGATTATTAACTAAGAATTGATATGAGGGTTTCGGTAGGAGTCATGGAACCGGAAGGGAAAGCAGATTCGTCAAATGTGACATGATGAGAAATGATCATTTGTTGGTCTTCAAAGCAAGGCATTGATAACATGATGGTTGTCACACCCCAATTTACATTTTGCGTGAATGGAATTCACGGGGCATTGATTGTCATAGCACCACATCACAGTTATATTGAACGACCTAAAGTGTCGCTTTTAAAAACACATCGTTGGATATTTCATAAAAACATTGAGTACAACATCGGTCCCAAAAGGTTTACAAAGTTTGCGAAAATACATCCATGTTACAAATCCAAACGATGTTTTGAAATAAAGTACTATAATGTACATAATGTAAGTCGGACTTACATGACTCAAAATATAGGTCCCTAAACCATGTCATGATGCGAATGCCTCGATTACGAAAATACATTGCTAAAACGTCAACAATAATGTTGGTGAGAAATCATAGGTTTATGTAAATGTTTTATACGACTACACAAGTATAGAATATGCATGACAATCCATCACGTAAAAATAATGTTACAATTGCTCTAAGCCCATGACCCCGAAACTAGACTGTTCAATAATGTATGCCCCTGCAGAGTGTTTGCCGAGACAACTCCGTAATACCATCAAATGAAATGCATCCGTTTGCTCGGTTGGGATTCACCAACCCGGATGGAGGCGTCACCCCGATAGATCTATCCACTCATCCTCGCTTCAAAGATTAACGGTTCATGTTCAAGTAATGGGACTTTCAAATTGGCATATGTGGTAACTTAAGCAATGTAATGAATTTAGCATACTTGGTATCGTAAAAAAATGTAGTGCAATGTATTCTCCCGTGGGTTTGAAAATAATCGAAAGCATGTAAAACGGGCTATGAAAACTCACTTGGATAAACCGGAATAACGGCAAAAGTGAGTACACCGAGGTTTATAATGTGATGCGTCAACCGGGACCTATTACGAATGATATGATATGTCATGAGTTGCAATGTAATGTTATGCATGCACTTAGTATGTTATTTATACCATTTACGGGTTTTGAAAATATCACTCGTCGATTTAAAAATACTCTTTTGACGTCTCGACCAATCAAAAATGACTTTACATGTTTTACGTCAAAATGTCATCCTACAATGGTTTTATAACGATTTTGGTGAAATTGACACTTTTCGTCGCAAAACAATGTCGCGAATTTTCTTGAAATTAACAAAATGGCTCGGAAAAGTGGTCGTAAAAGCGGTGTCGTCGATCGTTAGAGAACGAACTCGACGGTTTTGGAAAGTTTGTATCGATATCTAAAAGTTTCAGTTCAGAGTTTTCGTCCAAAAGGTCTCGATCATAAAGTTATTAAAGGTTAAAGTTGGTGGTTTTGCTAATTGTGTGCGTAAAATAAGTTTCGCCAACTTTGAACATCCGTAAATAATTTACTATGACTCCGCTTGACAAACGGCTTTTTGTTTTGAAAATATGGCGGTGAACTTGATTTTACTAGAAGACATTTCGTTATAAAAGTTTCACATCATGGTTAAAAACACCGCAAACATGGACGTTACTGACTAGTGAAATACTTGAGTCGTAGAAATAATATAATTTTTCGGAAAATAATAGTTACGGCAACTTTATAAAACGTGCATATATTTGTCGTTTTAAACCGCTTTCTCGTAAAATATGTCCTTAGCTTCGATCAAGTAAACTAATATATTTTTGAGAATTGAAATAATTTGTGAAGCTTAAGGCTCGTTTTTGACCCGAAATATGTAAAAACTGCATGCTGAAATTTTCTGAAAAATATGCGTTTAGGTCGTCAAACTTTAAAATTCACCACGGCCGTTATAACTCCGTTTTTATCCGTTCAAAAGGCCACGGATTCGTTTTAAAGTATATTTTCTAAATATGAAGGCCAAAATGTCGTACCAACTGTTGGTTTTTCCAGAATTTCGATTTAAGGACAGAACACAAAATATAGTTATCGAAAATAGTTTTTCTCGGACAAAACCTATTCTAATCCCTTCAAATCAACTCCAAAGCTAATCTAATCCTACCATACACCTTCTTAGGGTGTCATGGGTTCCTAATCACCATCAAGACCAAAGATTACCATGGGAATAATTATAGGATGACCATATTGTATATATAACTTTAAAATCATGAAATAAATGGTATAAATCTCATAACATGCATATAAGCTCCAAAAATGATAAGAAACATATGAAAATGAAGAGGAAACATAAAAATGATAAGAATATGCTTACTAGTGAAAATGAAGAGGTGCTAGTAACAAGGATTAACTTAAATATCCTTGGTTTTTATTTCAAAACCATAAAAAGGATATGATCTAGGTTGATAAACACACTTGATTTTGCAAAAACTTTTGATCCCTTGTGAGCTTGATGCTTGGCCGGTTTGGAGAACACAAAGAAAAGAGAGAAAATTATTTTTTTTCACACTTGCAACTATGAGAAAAATTGGTTCATGAATGAGATAATAATAGAGTAGACATACTATTAAGAGAACCATACATCATTAATATCACACCTCCTTGGCGGTTTTTGGGAGGTTTGTCTTCAATATATATATATTTTTTAAATTGTAACTTGTATGATTTTGTGTATAATTGTATTGAAAAAGTAAGTAAAATGTAAGTAATTTGTACAAGTAAAGGAAATTGGAAAATTTTGGTACAAGTAAGTTTTTAGTAGATCAAAGTAGATTGTAATGAGGTGATAAAAATTGTAAAAATACTTTCCTTGTGAAAATTGAGTGCTAAAATAATTATCGTAAAATTTTTAAGAAAACGACGTAATAATAAAACTTTAACGATTAAAATACCAAATAAATTTGAAACACTAGTAAAACTAAAAATATAGTTTTTATAAACTAAATGTAAGTTTAAAAATACCTCGGGATCATTTTTGAAAGTAACGGGTTAAATAATCAAAATAAAAACTCACGCGATAAAAATTATTAAATATAAAAATTACGCGTTGAAGGGTGAAATAAAATGTCGTGAATGTACTAATGAGATGCACATGATGTCAATGAAATGTAGACTAATCATAGTCCATATGAAATGTACGTGATGTCATGATCATGAATTCGCCGCTAAACCTCAAGGTTACGCGATTTGAAACAAGTAAACCAAGTTTACTAAAAATGTTGAAATAATGAGACATGAACGGTGTCGAAATGACCGAAAGCACGGATTGTCACATTCGCCCATCCAAAAAGGAATTCAGTCCACGAATTCAATCGTTGTTAGGTCTAACGGTGTCGGCGAAAAGATGAGGATACTTGCGTCGCATCCGGTCTTCCGTTCCCAAGTAAACTCGGGACCTCGTCGAAATTCCAGTGAACTTTCACAATAGGAATACGACTGTTTCAACCGCTTGACCTCGCGGTCCATGATTTTCTGAGTTCTTCCACAAAGTTGAGTTTGTCGTCAAGTTGAACCTCGTCCAATGGAATAATGAGCGATTAAATCGAAAGACACTTCTTCAAGTTTGAAACATGAAACGTGTTGTGCACATGACTAAGTTCGGTGGAAGATCAAGTCGATAAGCTACCGGACCAACTCGGCTCAAAATCTTGAATGGTCCAATGTATCTCGGGTTCAATTTCCCACGCTTTCCAAACGTACCACGCCTTTCCAAGGCGATACTTTCAACATAACTTTGTCGCCCACTTGAAATTCCAAATCCTTGCGTCTAACATCCGCATAACTTTTCTCGCCGACCTGGCGGTTACGAGTCTATCACAATTTGAACTATCTTCTCGGTGGTTTCCGTACCATTTCGGGCCAAGAAGTTGTGCGTCTCTACTTCGCCCAACAAAGCGGTGATCGGCACTTACGACCATAGAGTGCCTCGAATGGTGCCATCTTGATCTTGGTGTGATAACTATTGTTGTCGAGAATTCAATCAATGGCAAATGGTTAGCCCAACCATTTCCAAAATCAATCACATGCCCTCAAAGATGTCTTCTAATGTTTGAATCGTTCTTTCACTTTGACCATCGGTTTGTGGGTGATATGCGGTGCTCATCTCTAATCGGTTCGAATGAATCTTGCAATGAATTCCAAAAGTTTGAAGTGAATCGACTATCTCGCCGGAAATGATAGAAATTGGTGCTCCGTGCCTCGAGACTATTTCCTTGACATAAAGTCTAGTGAGTTGCTCCATGGAATAAGTCTCTAATCGGTATGAAATGGGCTGACTTGGTAAGGCGATCAACAATTACCCAAATAGCGTCGTAACCTCCCGATGTCTTAGGAAGTTTCAGTAACAAAGTCCATTGTGTCGCCCATTTCCATTGAGGAATTTCGGTTGTTGGAGCAATCTGACGGCTCGATATTCGACTTTACCTTAGCACGGGTAAGACATTTGCTAACGACGTGGCAATTTCCGCTTTCATGTTCGGCCACCAATAAAGCTTCTTAAGATCTTGATACATCTTATCCGATCCTGGATGAATAGAATACTTTGACTTATGCGACTCATGCATAATCAATTCCCGTATTCCGCCATACAATGGAATCCACATTCTATCCTTGAAACATAGTACTCCATCTGCTCTCTTTACGAAACCATTTGCGCTTTCGGGCATGCCATAAAGCTTTTCACTTGGTCGGTTTTCCTCCTTAAGTGCCTCGACTTGTGCTTCGTGGATTTTCGACGGTAAAGGAGAAATAATCGTCATTCCCAATGATCGAACTCTTAAAGGTTTAGGCCTCTCTTTCCGACTAAGAGCATCACCACAACATTTGCTTTTCCGGGTGATACTTGATTTCACAATCATAGTCATTGAGTAACTCCAACCAACGACGTTGCCTCATGTTAAGCTCTTTCGATCAAGAATATACCGCAAGCTCTTGTGGTCATGAACACTTGTACACTTTGTACCGTAGAGGTAGTGTCTCCAAATCTTGAGCGCAAAACTACGGCCCTAACTCGAGATCATGGGTGGTGTAATTCTTCTCATGAGTCTTAAGTTGTCGAGAAGCTTATCTACGCAATCACCTTCTCATTTTGCATTAAAACAGCCCCAAGTCCTTTATGCGAGCGTCGTAATATACAACAAAGTTCTCAATGCCTTGGTAGTGCTAAAATCGGCGACCGCAAAGTTTTTGCTTCAACAACCGAAAAGCGATTCTTGTTTCTTTCCCCACTGTACTTCTTGTTTTTCTGCGTCAACTTGGTCAAAGGTCGCTATCTTGAAAAACCTTCGATGAACCTTCGGTAATACC
This sequence comes from Chrysanthemum lavandulifolium, assembly GCA_022545495.1. NCBI lineage: Eukaryota > Viridiplantae > Streptophyta > Magnoliopsida > Asterales > Asteraceae > Chrysanthemum > Chrysanthemum lavandulifolium. Next base: position 150,904,974 of record CM040238.1, on the reverse strand, counting down.
CGGCTAGTCCTAGAAATTGTCAATTTCCGTAGGATTCGTTGGAGTAGCCCAATCTTTCACGGCTTCAATCTTTGCGGGATCAACTTGTAGTCCTTGACTATCAATGATGTGACCAAGAAATTGCACTTTGGTTCCAAAATCACACTTGAAAACTTAGCTTACAACTTCTCATTCTTGAGTAGCCTTAAAATCGTCCTTAAATGCTCTTCGTGTTCTTCTTTGCTCTTGGAGTAGATCAAGATGTCGTCAATGAACACTATAACAAACTTGTCCAAGTACGGCTTACATACTCTATTCATAAGATCCATGAATACCGCCGGTGCATTAGTCAATCCAAACGGCATCACTTGAAACTCGTAATGACCGTAACGTGTTCTAAACGCTGTTTTCGGAATATCCTCTTCCCGAACTCAAGGCGATGATAACCCGATCAAGATCAATCTTGGAATAAACACGGAACCTTGCGGTGATCAAACAAATCGTCAATTGGGAGTGGATAACGATTCTTCACCGTTAACTTGTTCAACTCTCGATAATCTATGCACATTCGAAGGATCCATCCTTCTTCTTCACAAACAAAACCGGTGCTCCCAAGGCGAGGAACTCGGCCTAATGAATCCTTTGTTCAGCGGCTCTTGCAATTGATTAGACAACTCTTGCATTTCGGATGGCGCTAAGCGATACGGTGCTCGCAATCGGTGCACTCCCGCACTAAGTCAATTTGAAATTCTACTTGACGTGCGGTGGAAGTCCCAGAATCCTGAAATACTTCAAAAATTCACGGACAATTGGAACATCTTCAAGTCGCTTCTCCTCCGACTTTTCTCGGTTACATGGGCTAAGAAAGCAAGACAACCTTTCTTAATGTACTTCTCCGTTTTGATACTCGATATGATACTAATTTTGGTTCCACTTATTTCCCCACGAATAATCAAAGTTTCGCCATTGTAGGGAAGATGAACAACTTTCTCATCACAAATGATCTTTGCGCGATGCTTAGATAACCAATCCATGCCTATGACGACGTCAAAACTACCAAGATCTACGGGCATGAGGTCTATGTTGAAGGGATGATTAAGAAAATTGAATGTGCAACCGCGAACAATGGTGTTGGTGCAAACTACGCTACCATTAGCTAATTCGACGTTGTATGATATGTCTAGTGTAGTTGGTTTAATGTTGAGCAAAGGTGCAAATGCATTGACACAAAACTTTTATCGGCACCGAATCAAATAAACTGCGTAACGATTATTGAGAAGAAACGCACTGTAATGACATTCGGTCTTCCCTATCTTCTCCGCCTCCAATAACATAAACCCTTCCTTGAGCCATACCTCCTTGATTCGGATTCGCTTGATTCTTTCCTTCTTGCAATCCTCTTGTAGTGTCCAGCTTCCCATAACCAAAACATGTAACTTTTGGTGCCGTGCAATCCCTAGTACGGTGACCAACTTTCTTGCAATTCTCACACGGATCGTGACATCGACCGGATTGTGGTGACTCAAACACTTATTACATTTCGCAAACCCCGAATATCCTTTTCCTTCTTTTTGACCCGCGGCATAAACCTTAGCAACCTCTTGCCTTTTGGGTGGTTGTTGAGTAGCATTCCTACCCCTTGTGTTATCCCACTTGCGCTTGTTATTGTTGCTATTATTGTTGTTGTAGTTGCCTCGGTTGTTGTTGTTGAAACGGTTGTTGGGATTGTTGTTGTTGTTTCGGTTAGTGGTGGTGTACTTGCCTCGCTTCACCACTTGTGCCATCAATTTCTGAGTCACTCGAATAGCTTCCTCGATTGTTTGTGGATCGAATGAAGTCACATCTCCTTGAATCACTTCGGGAAGTCCCCCGATAAAAGCCTCTAGCAACTTTTCATTATCAGAAACCATCGACGGGCATAATGCGGCTAATTCCTGGAATCTCCGAATGTATGTGTCAATGTCATAGCCAATCGTAACCAATTCATAGAACTCCGTCTCTAACTTTTTGATTTGCTCGAGGACAAAACTTAGTCACCAAGCCTTTAAATTCCTCCACGTAAGCTTAAAAGCATTCTCCATACCAATCGGTTGAGCGTATGAATTCCACCATGATAACGCCCATCGAGTAATGTGCTCGTAGTAAATTTGACCTTCATGTCATCCGGACGGTTACAAAGCAAAATACCGATTCCAACTTTTCAAACCATCGAACCATTGTTGTTGCTCCCTCGGTACTCGAAACTTAGTGGGTTCACCACTTTGAAATCTTTGTAAGAACATTTCTTAACCCCTGATCCTCCGGCATTACCGGTTCAGTAGACTAATCTAGCGGCTTCAAGAAGACATGCGCTTCAAAGAAAGCAGCCCATCGTTTCCGCTCAACTCTTAAAGCATTAGCAATGCTATCATTCACTAACTTCGAATTGTCGCTTGGGTCATTTCAACTGTAGCTTTCTTGATTGCCATAACTCTTCAAAATCACAAGATGAAACAATCGTGAGAACTCGTAAGTAGAAACAACCATCATACAAATATATCCACAACCACAACATGCATAAAGATAAATAGAATCACAACGGAACAATAACGAAATATCACAATATAATCACAACACACGTGAATAATATACATGAAAATTTCGCCTACATGGACCGATATCATACATAATAATAACCATTCCTACATAGTAGAGTCAATACTTGATAATTTGTTTGTACAACAACCAAAATACAACAAGTTCTTTAAACTACGTCACACACCTTGTGACTAGGATAATAATGGTCAAAACTATACATGACAAAGTCTACATAAGGCACCTCATGGTGCTCGCCGCCCTATCCACAAGATCGCGAACCCGAGTAACCAAACTATCAATCAAACTCCTCATCTCATCCATCCGACCCGCAATGTAACAATGCTCTCACGAGCTAAAGCTAACTCCTGTGAATGACTCAGAACTCATCTCGTGCCATATCGGCTCACAAACAACTCGGGTAACTCTGCCTCAACTCCGTGATATGCTCTCATCCTCAATGCATGCATCTTTGAATACTACGATGAGATAAGTCAATACAAACCCCGCCTAATATCAAACCCTCGACCTCCTCAACGATGGGCTCAATCCTATCTACCGGCGGCCTCACGAATCGTCGCGTCAAACTATCAATCAGAAGCTGCCGAGCATCAATACGGGCCCTAGTGCCTCGATAGAAGGCCGTCGTGCAAGAGTCGCCCTAGAACTCTCGCCTAACTCAAATCTAGCGGGTGGCTCGGGCTCGGTGGATGGTGGTGTAGGGATATCGAAACGCACGCTTTTGGGCGGCAAGTCCGATCTGGTCTGGATCTCTAAGAAAATATGATGATGATGGTGATGATGGTGGTAGTAGTGGTCTTGGTGGTGGTGATGGTGCGAGCAACGGGTTATGAGTCGGGCTAACGTGAGGTGTGGGTGCGACTTCGCCTCCTCGAAGGGTTCGGTCTCAGTGTCGGTCATGATCAGTGGGAAGGCTGCAGTGGATCCAATGGAAGATACGATCTCAGTGGAATGTGATGAATCATCATCCATGATGGGGTTAGCTGGATGATGAGTTTCCAAATACTCATCATTTTTACATAATCTAAACTGCAAATTCATCTGAAAACGCTCAAAAACACATCAAAATGATCAAATTATCACAAATTAGTGTTTTATGTGTTTTAAATGCAAAAATATCAAATTCGGATGAAAATGTATCAAGTTTGCAAAATTGGCGCTTTAGTCCCCGAGTTTTAAAAGTTGTCAAATCTAGTCCCTGAAATTCAAAATGTGGAAATTTATCATTCAAGGTCCCTCAAGTATTCTAAGTTGTTTAAAATGATCCTTGAATGATTCTTTGGTCAATTGGCAAGAAAGGTCCTCAAACTTTGGAAATTTACAAAAATAGTCCTTGGACCTTAAAAAAAAATGGATTTTATGCAAAAAGGGTTCTTGTATTATCAAAGTTGGCAAATTTAGTCCTTGTGAGAAGTTTGGAAACATGGCACTTTCAGTCCTTGAAGTTTGGCAAATTTACACTTTTGGTCCTTATCTTAAATAAACCAAACGGATCCTATTTTAACACTAGGCCCAAAATCCAAATCCAATAAAAAAGCCCAACTGCTAGCCCTTTACCCTTGACCCCCCAGTTCACAATCCAATTTGGCCCCTATCACTATGCATTTTGACCCTCCCCCGTGTTATTAATATTCGGTCAAAGAAAGTCAAAAAAAGGAAATACGCGCTCAAAACCAGAGTCACTGTAGACTCTTCTCTCCCAACACAGAAACACCAAAACCATGACTGGTTTTCACCCAATTTCAAACCCTCTCCCATACTATGTCCCCTCCTCACCCTCTAAACTCCAAAATCTCTTAATTGGCCAAACCAAATCCATTAATTACTTCAAACTGCTCAAAGAAATATTTGGCGCCAAATTCACAAGTGGACGGATATGATGAGTCTCAAGCATCCAATGGCTCAAACTTGGTGGGATTCAATCAGAGACACGTGGGAAGTGTGAAAAGTCTATAAAGATGAAGTGGGATGCAATGTATCAACATATCTAGTGTAATTTTTACTTTTCATGTCGTTTTAGTGTAATTTCCATTTTCAGTTTATATTTTAAGCTTAAAACTTTGTATTTCAAGTAATTATGTTATGATAAAGCTTTTGTGAACCTTAAATTCAAGTGCCAAGTTAAAATTCGCTTTATGCAAATTTTTATGTTTAAGCAAAATTTCATGTTGTATCAAATGTTGATTTCATTGTTTATCCGGACTAGAATAGAACACTTAAGCTCCCGTAAAGCTTAAGCAAGCTTTTAGATACATTTAAATTCAGTTTAGGAGAAAAATCAGAAATTCACCAAAAATACAAGTTAAATAGTTTAAAATAAAAATCACTGAAAAGGGTGATCACAATTGGAGCAAGGTTTATTTTGGATGGCCTTGGGTTAGTGAACCTGTGGGGTTCTATAGGGAGTAGTCCTTGGTCTTGGTTCTCGCTTAAAGCTTGGAAGAATTTGTAAGCTTTTGATAAAATTGTCATTTCATTGTTATAGTGATTAAGTAGCTTATATTTGTGTTTCTTTGTGTTCACTAGTCATAATTTAGTGTGTTTGATCATTAAAATCAAGAAGGTGTTAATTTAAATTTGTGTTTTGAAAAATCTTATTTAGGCGCTTAAAATAGCTCTTATCTCATTTCTTGGTTTTAGGTTGATATTACTGTGGATTCAAGCTTATTTAGTCCTAATTTATCATAATACAAAGTCTGAAATCAAGTTTATAGTTTATAATTGTGATTTGGTTTGAAAAAGCTCATAACAGTCAAGTATAAGGGGTGTTTGGTTTTTTATGTTCAAAGGTTATTTGGTTCGTAGCTTTGTTTGAAATCCATCTAAACAAGTCTAAAACATTCATATCATCAAGAGAACAAGTCCTATTTCATTAAAAGTCAAAATTTCATGCGATTGGGTATTGTGCGTACCCATCGCTGATGATAAAGATCCATAATCATCATTTTGTGTTCAAAAGTTGTTAACCTTGCTTAATTTAGTCTTATCTTACTTTATAACAACATAATCAGTGAATTAGATCAGCTCAAATCTCATTTTGGTCAACTTTGCACTTGTTCTAAAAAAGTCAAATTGTCAAATAGGTCGTTTTTGATTAAAACTTGGAATTTCACTGAGGGTTTATTAAAGAGATTCATATTATAAGCTCTTGGGGATTTGTAGTCTAGTTGGTAAAGAAAAATACAAAAATGATAGCTCTTAGTTTCTTGGCTTTTTAAGTGCTTTTTAGACTGCTTCTTAGTGGTACCTGTTTCACAAATCGCTCAGGTACGTAAAATAAGCTCAAGTTGAAAAGCTTGCATCAAGCTTATTACTTGTCCAATTCTTGTGTTATCTGGTTCTTTGGAAAGCCAACCTGGTCTTCTTGAGTTGTCAATTTTTATTTTTCAGTTTGGAGCTTGTTAGCTAGGGCTGCATCAAGCTTAAAGATTGTCCCATTTTCTGTTTTTCATTATATAAGTCAAGTGCTTATTTGCCTATTCCTAGCTTATCAGTGTGTTTCTTTTCATTCTTTAGCTTCATTTCAGTAGTTTGTACCTTATTCCATCTTGTTATAGCTTTGGTTTCAGTGTTTAAGCTTATTTGAGCTTATTCCACAAAATAAGCTCATAAACCAACTGTTGAAGTAATAAGCTTTCAAATTAGCTTATTTTTGTTTTGTAAATTTTTTGTCTTTATTAAAGTTTCATATTATTAGTATTTAAGTAGTTTTCAAAAATAAAAATCACAAAAACATCAAAATAAAAATAGTGATAGCGTTTATTTAAGATTTTTTAGCTTTTTAATTTTTCTTTTCAACTTTTTGATAAACAAATCTTGTTTTTCTATTTTCTTAGTTTTCTGTTATCATAAAGTATTTTTAGAAAAGTTTCATATTTTTCCTTTTCTGCTTAGTATTTATTATAATTATAAATAGTTATTAAATAATAAATAATTAGTAATAAATAATTAAAAAGTCTAAAAATATATTTTCTGTTTTAAAATTAGTTTTATCATATTTTAGATTTTCAAAGTTAAAATTTTATTTTTCCAAGTTTATTTTCTATTTTCTAGTATTTAAGTGTATTTTAAATAGTTATTAATTAATAATAATTAGATAAAAGTGTGAAAATATATTTTAGTTTTAAAATTAGTTTTATAGTATTTTAGATTTTTCAGAATCATAAGTTTATTTTTCTAGCCTTATTTTGTATTTTCTTTCATTTTAGAGTATTTATTAAATAGTTAAAATAGTTTTTAATTAATAATAATTAATTAAATAGTGTTAAAAATAATTTTTCTTTTCTAATAATTTTCTTTTATTTTAGGATTCCAAAATGTCATTTTATATTTTTAGGCCTTTTATTTCTTAGTGTTCACTTTTTATTTTGTGCAGATACGTAGTTTCTAAAACTTACGTTTACGTTTCTTTGATCTGGTTGTTGTGCTTTCCAATTCGTGTCCAATTCCTTTCCAATCAATCAAGAGTGTAATTTCTAATCATAACCTTTATGATCACTATCCTTAGTGATCATCCCATCATCCGAATCAGCTTTACACACCATCGAGTCTCCTCGACTAAACGACCCGAACTCTCGTATTCTCCGATCTTAATTGTATTTGTGTTCGAGCTGTTTTAAGTCTTTTGACTTGACTGCTTGGCACAGATCATCGGAACATCATCCGAGCTAGAGTCCCATGAAATGGTGATAGGGTGAGAATCAAGACATGTCCGTGACAACCGATGTGAAATAAATGTAAATAATCTCAACAAAGTGTAAGTGAATCCATGAAAAGTGAATATGTACAATAATGAAATGATGAGATGCTATGATAATGTAGCTATAGTCTAGGGTCAATGATGCAACCTAGTTCTCTATAATCGTAGCTCGGTACCAACTGTCACACCCCAATTTACTGCTTTTGCAATGGAATGGAATTCGGGGCATTGATCGTCATAGCACCACATCACGGTTATATTGAACGACCTAAAGTGTCGCTTTAAAACACATCGTTGGATATTTCATAAAACATTCGTAGTACAACATCGGTCCCAAAAGGTTTACAAAGTTTATGTAAAATACATCCATGTTACAAATCCAAACGATGTTTTGAAATAAAGTACTATAATGTACATAATGTAAGTCGACGCCATGACTCAAAATATAGGTCCCTAAACCATGTCATGATGCGAATGCCTCGTTACTCCGAAAATACATTGCTAAAAACGTCAACAATAATGTTGGTGAGAAATCATAGGTTTATGTAAATGTTTTATACGACTACACAAGTATAGAATATGCATGACAATCCAACACGTAAAAATAATGTTACAATTGCTCTAAGCCCATGACCCCGAAACTAGACTGTTCAATAATGTATGCCCCGCAGAGTGTTTGCCGACAACTCCGTAATACCATCAAATGAAATGCATCCGCTTGCTCGGTTGGGATTCACCAACCCGGATGGAGGCGCCACCTCGATAGATCTATCCACTCATCCTCGCTCAAAGATTAACGGTTCATGTTCAAGTAATGGGACTTTCAAATTGGCATATGTGGTAACTTAAGCAATGTAATGAATTTAGCATACTTGGTATCGTAAAAAAATGTAGTGCAATGTATTCTCCCCGGTTTGAAAATAATCGAAAGCATGTAAAAACCGGGCTATGAAAACTCACTTGGATAAACTGGAATAACGGCAAAAGTGAGTACACTGAGGTTTATAATGTGATGCGTCAACCGGGACCTATTACGAATGATATGATATGTCATGAGTTGCAATGTAATGTTATGCATGCACTTCGTATGTTATTTATACCATTTACGGGTTTTTGAAAATATCACTCGTCGACGAAAAATACTCTTTTGACGTCTCGACCAATCAAAAATGACTTTACATGTTTTTACGTCAAAATGTCATCCTACAATGGTTTTATAACGATTTTTGGTGAAATTGACACTTTTCGTCGCAAAACAATGTCGTCGGAATTTTCTTGAAATTAACAAAAATGGCTCCGGAAAAGTGGTCGTAAAACGGTGTACGTCGATCGTTAGAGAACGAACTCGACGGTTTTGGAAAGTTTGTATCGATATCTAAAAGTTTCAGTTCAGGAGTTTTCGTCCAAAAGGTCTCGATCATAAAGTTATTAAAGGTTAAAGTTGGTGGTTTTTGCTAATTGTGTGCAGAAAATAAGTTTCGGCCAACTTTGAACATCCGTAAATAATTTACTATGACTCCGCTTGACAAACGGCTTTTTGTTTTGAAAAATATGGCCGGTGAACTTGATTTTACTAGAAGACATTTCGTTATAAAAAGTTTCACATCATGGTTAAAAACAGCCGCAAACATGGACGTTACAGCTAGTGAAATACTTGAGTCGTAGAAATAATATAATTTTTTCAGAAAATAATAGTTACGGCAACTTTATAAAAACGTGCATATATTTGTCGTTTTAAATCCGTTTTCTACGTAAAATATGTCCTTAGCTTCGTATCAAGTAAACTAATATATTTTTGAGAAGTCGAAATAATTTGTGAAGCTTAAGGCCTGCTTTTGACCCAAATATGTAAAACCGCATGCTGAAATTTTCTCGAAAAATGTACGCTTGTCATCAAACTTTAAAAATTCACCACGGCTTTATAACTCCGCTTTTATCCGCTCAAAAGGCCACGGATTCGCTTTTAAAGTATATTTTCTAAATATGAAGGCCAAATGTCGTACCAACTGTTGGTTTTTCCAGAATTTCGATTTAAGGACAGAACACAAAATATAGTTATCGAAAATAGTTTTCTCGGACAAAACCTATTCTAATCCCTTCAAATCAACTCCAAAGCTAATCTAATCCTACCATACACCTTCTTAGGGTGTCATGGGTTCCTAATCACCATCAAGACCAAAGATTACCATGGGAATAATTATAGGATGACCATATTGTATATATAACTTTAAAATCATGAAATAAATGGTATAAATCTCATAACATGCATATAAGCTCCAAAAATGATAAGAAACATATGAAAATGAAGAGGAAACATAAAAATGATAAGAATATGCTTACTAGTGAAAATGAAGAGGTGCTAGTAACAAGGATTAACTTAAATATCCTTGGTTTTATTTCAAAACCATAAAAGGATATGATCTAGGTTGATAAACACACTTGATTTTGCAAAAACTTTTGATCCCTTGTGAGCTTGATGCTTGGCCGGTTTGGAGAACACAAAGAAAAGAGAGAAAATTATTTTTTTTCACACTTGCAACTATGAGAAAAATTGGTTCATGAATGAGATAATAATAGAGTAGACATACTATTAAGAGAACCATACATCATTAATATCACACCCTCCCCTTGGCCGGTTTTTGGGGAGGGTTTGTCTTCCAATATATATATATTTTTTTTAAATTGTAACTTGTATGATTTTGTGTATAATTGTATTGAAAAAGTAAGTAAAATGTAAGTAATTTGTACAAGTAAAGGAAATTGGAAAATTTTGGTACAAGTAAGTTTTTAGTAGATCAAAGTAGATTGTAATGAGGTGATAAAAATTGTAAAAATACTTTCCTTGTGAAAATTGAGTGCTAAAATAATTATCGTAAAATTTTAAGAAAACGACGTAATAATAAAACTTTAACGATTAAAATACCAAATAAATTTGAAACACTAGTAAAACTAAAAATATAGTTTTTATAAACTAAATGTAAGTTTAAAAATACCTCGGATCATTTTTGAAAGTAACGGTTAAATAATCAAATAAAACTCACGCGATAAAAATTATTAAATATAAAATTACGCGTTGAAGGGTGAAATAAAATGTCGTGAATGTACTAATGAGATGCACATGATGTCAATGAAATGTAGACTAATCATAGTCCATATGAAATGTACGTGATGTCATGATCATGAATTCGCCGCTAAACCTCCAAGGTTACGCGAATTTGAAACAAGTAAACCAAGTTTACTAAAAATGTTGAAATAATGAGACATGAACGGTGTCGAGAAATGACCTGAAAGTACGGATTGTCACAGTTGGAGGGGTACCAAAGAAAGATAGATGGTGTGGTCCGAGGGGCAAGTTTGCGAGGTGGAAAGGTGTAAGGATAACAAAGGCATCCAAATGATCTACGGAAAGAATGTAATATTTGTATCCATTCATAATGGACACATGAGATGTCCAATGGTTGGAATGTATAATGTCGAAGAGAGATATGACAACAGAGGTAGATCGCTAGAATGGAAATTTTTTTGTTTCCATAACTGGCAAGCACAAAAAAAGGGTTGAGTATTTTATTTAGTGTAGGACACAAGACCACGTGACGAGAGAGTTTGTATTAAAAAGTTACCGGAGGACTAAGGTGTTGGTGCTAGAGGAATGACTATTGGAAAAAGAGAAAGGCGGAAGCCACTACATGCAATGGATATGTCACCGATGATGTCGCAGGTGGAGAAGGGTTTGACGGTATGGTAATCCTTAGTGTGAAACCATAAGGTTCAAATTCAATGGAATATTTATTATCGCTTGTAAATTACTAACCAAATGAGGTTTTTAATTATACTTAGAGTTACTAGAACATTTTTAAGGTGAAGAGGACAGCAGGGATTGGGAATTTGGACATGGCCAGGATGGGTAAAGAGTATAGATGATCCATTACCAATAATAATTAAACGAAAATTGCGATTAATGAAGGAGGATTAAAGGTTACCGACATGCAAAGAGTGGTGAGAGGTTGTTCTAGTATCCGTGTACCATTGTTGCTCATGAGACGCCATAGCAATCCTTTTTTTTGCTACAAGACAAAACATGCTAAAAATCATGCTACAAGACAAAAGCACATTAATACTTGAACCGAAACAAACTGGTATGTATGATTGTTCGAAATGAATGGAGAAGTGTTTGGTTAAGAAAGCTCTATTTGTAGAAACGCTACTAGTTGGTTGTGTGGGCATAATGATAATACTTTTGTTTTAAATACTTGTTTTAATAATCTTTTGTAGAAGCGTTGACCGACGTTGACCGTCGTGAATGACAACGATTTTTAGTTGGGTCTCGATCGTAATTCCGCCTAATTTTAAAAGTACAAAAATTAATTCTAAAACATCACATAATATCGTAGATCCGAGAAAGAAAGTTCAAAAAATTTTGGCTTTTAGGCGTGGGCGTGTGTTCCGCAAGAGGTAAAGGATTGACACGCTTTGCTCATTTTTTTATTTCGAGTTCAATGTTATAGACAAGTGAGGTCTAGACTAGTGCCGATATAAGAATTTCATTTTGATTTAGGTGTGGTGGACGGTTTTATGTAACACCCCAAATTCACAACATAGTCTGCGAAAGGCAAATTGGGGTATTATTTAGAGGATCACAGTCATAAGTCATAGAAAACAACTCTAAAAGAGATATTTTGATAAAGGTTGTTATCATTCAAGAAAACTCATTGTTTTGGTTACAAACGATACCAAATAGTTTAAGATACACAAAAGGTGAAATCATGAGTTTTTAGAAATGATAACTTATTTAACACCAAAATAGAAAGGTCTTGGATGCCCGCCCGTGCCCAAAGGATATATTCAATTATTACCCGAGATAAACATGCTTAAAAAGGTCAACAATAACGTTGAGTGAATCCATAGGTTTAATAGTATTCAGTTGAACACAAGATAAAAGATGATAATTGCTTCGAAGACAATTAATCATGAAAAACAGTTATTATTGCCCTAAGCTCATGACACCAACACTCAACTGCATACATCCAAATAATAATGTACGTGATAATTACCCCCAAAAGAAGTAATTGCCACTTACCTATTGAAATTCAAATATAGTGCGCCCAGTTATTTCCGACAACTAAGACGGGGTCGTTAACCCCATAGTAATATCCACAATATTTGCGTTCACTCGCGGTGACTAATGGTTCATGATGTATGGGTCTTTTGGCAAGTTACATAGGCAATAATAATACTCGATAAGCATACAATTCACAAAAGACTTGTGTTCGGTTTATAGCATGTATCTCCTCATGGGGTTGAAAAATAAGTAAAATCGAGGCTATGAACTCACCTTAGTGATACAAGAGCAAGATATAGAAAATCAAATCAAATATGTAGTGGCAACGGATCCAACAGGAACCTAAATAGAATATGGCAAGTCTTAGGTTTCGGTATTTCCAGTTCATGACTTTAGTTAATATTGATTGGAAATATTCAGTTGTGAAATACACGTATCGTTTTCGTTTTTGTGGTAATACTTAAAGTTCAAAAACAAAGGTTTTGATAGTTTTCAAAATTTATTTACCATATCATTTATCATCTTAAAAATACATTCGTAATGATTTCGATAAGCCGTTGATGTTTGAAAAGTCATGCACTTAATATTTATATTTTCTACGTTAAAACCCGAATGTATATAATGTATAACTTATATATATATATATATATATATATATATATATATATATATATATATATATATATATATATATATATATATATATATATATATATATATTCTTTATATAAAAATTTATCTATTAATATGTATCATGTATTTTTATAAAATATATATTAAAAGTTTTGTAAAGTTTTCTAAAAGTTATATTTTAAACCTCAAATTATAAAAGTTACTATTCATATCCTATAATTTAGTTAAGTTGCGTATTTAATCCAAAACTAATATTTACATCTTTTATACCAACTTTACAAAAGTTATAGTTTCTACCCTTAATATAACTGTTTTATTTTTAGTCTTAAAATGATATTTTCACTTTTGACCCCTAAGTTTGATATACGTTGCAAAATAAGTTCAAAAGAAGGGTTTTGTATTTAAAGCACAAAGTTTTTAAAATTTACAGTTTTCACCCAAGATTTTTCATGCATACGCGCAGTTTACAAATATCAACACCAAAATTTCCATAATGTTCATTTTCTACCCGATTTGTGATATATTTGCAAGCTTAGTCCAAAACATATTTTTACAAAGACTTACAATTTCTTTTTGTTTAGCAACATTTCTACAGCTTATATATAGCTTAAAATTTTCTTAATTTGTTATTGGGTCACGTAAAAAGGTTAATGGGTCACTAGTTTCAAAACAGTTGGGCCTTAGGCCCACTTGTTGGTGCATTTGGTTTTTAGATGAGCGTGTTTGGTTCTTAAGGGGTTTAAATGAGTAAGTTGGTTACGAGAGTAACGAGGTTCCATTTTAAGACCTATGTGACATGATAACGAATATGACAAAAAGGACTCGATCTCATTTTCTCATCACCACACAATCTTGTACATGATACGACTCATTTTAGTACTTAAGCAACCATGTTTGTGACATTTTAGTTTCCTTACACGTATACGAGACAAGATAGCATTTATTTACCTATTGAAATGAGGTAAGATTCACTTACGACATCTAAAGAGGTGGTGAGAACGTATTTGGAATGAATGATAAGATATACGAGCCTTGATAACCCAAGAGTAACCCGTAACTTAACTAGTTGTAACTTGTACACATAGAATGAACCCAAAACTTCTCTTATCAAACTGCTTTAACCCTTGACGCCTTTATTCTCTTATCTTTCCCATTTACTTGTAAGTAAGCGAGTGACTTGAGATTGAGTGGTGTGTTTTTGATTAAGAGTTAGCAATTTGTGATGAGTGAAAGTGTTAGGAAGTGGGTTTAAGTAGGCGAGGCATGCTAGACCTAGCGTAGTATTATAATTTTAGTGTTGCATAATCTTGGGACCAAATCAAAAAAGTGAAAGGAGTTGGAGTGTCTCGGTGAGTAAGAGTGTCGATTTGGAGGTGCTTGTGAGTGAGGTTGTGTGTTCTTCACCCGTAATCGAAGCATGCTAGACACCAAAGTTGCACATACAAGAGTAGTCATGTCACAATTGTTGTTAGTGGAAACATTGTCCAAAGGTCTTAGGATTTAAGGAATTGTTTATTAATCTAGGTTTAGCTTTGTTTAGGTTTAGGAACAAGTTCAAAAGAGGGTGAGTTTAGTTTATCTCTAAGTTACATTGGGACTAATTTAGTTTTAGGTGCATTTGTATGAGTGTCGCGACACCAAGGTGTGTTTTAGTTCGGGTTGCATCCAATGAAAAGGAAAAATCACAAGTGAGTTGGGCCTAGTGGGTTGATTTGCACAAAGGATTTGTAAGGTGTGGCTTGTTGGGTCATTTAGGGATTAGGCCTAAGCCCAAAGAAGCAAGGGTTCGTTTGGGGTCGCGGGCTAAAGAAACCGCCCAAGAAATAATTAAAATATTTATTTTATGCTAATATTAATAATTATTGTGAAATTAATTTATTATTATAAGGTAAATGATTTTGCCAAGTTGGAACGTTTGTGGTTTGATTCGTGATTTGCTATACGCCTTGCATTGCTCGAAAATTATGTCACATGTGAGCTTGTCCGGTTGTATTTCGTTGTATAAAAGAAAAAGATAACCCATAATTATCATTAATCCGTATTTATATTTGCAAATGACTTGATGATTTTTCAGGTTCTTACATTTTAGGAGAAAAGTGGAGATTTTTGGAGGCTCTGGTATTATAAAGAGTATTTCCCATACATCACTTCTCATAACAAATAATTAGTGTTTTCAATTAGGGTTGCCCTACTATCTATACAAACTGGGCTCGGGCCAATTACACCATAATACTCTACTACCTTCGTCCTAAAATAAGTGTCAGTGTTTGACTTTTTGAAGTCTTTATTGTTCAACTTTGACCGTAAATACTTTTATTTGTGTCATATAATACCTGATGTAAAATATATGAATGGATTGGATTTCAAATGCATTTTCATTGGTATAATTTTCATCAATATTATTAACACAAATAAAAATATTTAAGGTCAAAGTTGAATGAAAAACTTTAAAAAGTCAAACCTAACACTTATTTTGGGACGGATGGAGTATAAGTCCTCTAATGCATATATGTCTATCTTGACAACCCATTTAAAATGTACAGATTCTAGGTTCGGTATTCAATTTGATTTTCTAAAAATCTCAACAATTTTATGTTTATTTTTTAACATTATTGGGTAAGTTAAGGTATTTCGTGGTTTATCCTTTATGCCATACTCCGCAATATTTTTCGTTTAAAATTGAGTTGCGACTTTGAAATGTAAGTCGGCATACATACACAAAAACTAAGCGATGTGTTATTATGAGGTCTTAAATTTATAAAGTTAAACTAACCTATAGACTAATACTAATGGGCAATGTACCCCATCGCTATAGCTAGGATGGTAAGTAAGGTTTGTTCATGGTGAGCTAATTTACTTAATTCAGGGGTTCAATCAAAATTAACACGATTTAATTGCTTTATTAAAGGGTTTTCTAATTGTTCTAGGACTTTTCTTGGTTCCCTGCATATAACAAAGCATCCTAGAAACAATTTATACACTCCTTATTATCCCTAAAACCAAAACCCTCTCCCTCTCTCCATTCTTAGTCGTTTTTAGGGTATCCCTAAACCCTAAAATCGACTAGTCGACTTACTCGTGTTTCATGCTCGCCTAACTTGCGTAGGTTTGTAGCCTTAGTTCTACCTGTGTAGTACCCGTGGATACCTAACGCCATCTAAGTGGTGATCAACCCTTAGACCATAAGGGTTGATCAAACATGAAGTCGCATCTTGAAGAAGAAGATGAATCCATACGCACAACAGACTGCAGATCAGAGTTGGAGCTTACGCGATGCAGAAAAAGGTAAGTAACTAAGTAAACACCCTTATTATGTGTTTAGGTTTAGGTTATCCCCGATTAGGTGATCATGATATGGGGTTTGTTCGCATGGCGCTTATGTATTTATTTTCCGTTGTGTATGTTTTATACATCATACAGTGACCACTAAAACCCTACGACTTAGAGGTTGTGTGGAAAACCGTAGGGGTTGAATAGTTTTACCAATTAAAACTTCCTTTTAAACTATTTAGATCGACTTATGTCAATCTATTTGGTTGTGTGTGTTGGATGTTGATAAACAACCATATAAAGATATGTAATGAAAAGATAAGAGTAAGAAGCACAAAACCACAACGCGAGTATTTATAGTGGTTCGCTACAAGGACACCTTCCTTGCCCTACTCCACTCCCGAGTCACCTACTCGAGAGTTCAGAACACTACACCAATCTCCTTATGGCGGAGAAGCCTTCACAACGTCGCCACCCTTTTTTCGGTGCTAGGCTAACCACCGGGTTCTTTCACCCAAGGTGAACCAAACCTACACAACGTCGCCTACCCTTTATAAGGTACTAGGCTAAGTACCTAGTTCTTTCACTCCAAGGTGAACTACACCTTCACAACGCCTCCTACCCTTTATTAGGTACTAGGCTAAGCACCTAGTTCCATTTCAATGGAGGAACTACTACCACACTACACCAACGACTAATCCCAAAGGAGATCTACTCCTTTACAACATCATCAAGGATATCAATATCCTTGGATCTAATACTAGTCTATCTTGTACATCGAAACACACCATATCGAATGTACATCTAAGGCACCTTTCACTAATGCCTTTGACTAGATCTACAAGACACCTTTCACTAATGTCTTGTGTCTTCACTCTAAGCACCTTTCACTAATGCTTCAAGTCTTGACTTCTAAGCACCTTTCACTAATGCTTCTTGTCTTGACTTCTAAGCACCTACCACAAGTGCTTATGCTATAGATGATAGATACCCTTCACTAATATCTTCGCCTTGACACTTGAGACATCTTTCACTAATGTCTTCAACACTACACTTCTTTGAAGAAAGAAAGGAATCATCAACAAGAAGACTTCAAAGAGCCTTGATGATGAGGAAGCATGGCAACTCATGGACTTGAGTTGGTTCAAAGGTGGTGATCTTGCCTTTAAGAGGAACCTAAAAGATCACACAAAACAAAACTACAAACATAGATCTCTTGGATCCGAGGTTAGTGAGTTTTAACTCGGGGAGAAAGTGTGTTAGAAAGGGTTAGAAATAATGAAGAAATGGCTCACTATTTATAGAGGAAAAATTCTCTGTTCCTCGAATCCCACGGATCCCTACCACAAGGGATCCGGCTAGCACAAAGCTAGGGATCCGTGGAACGCTCCTCTTGCCCATGGGAATTTTGGTTATGGGTCATGGGTCATGGGTTGAACCATGGATCTTTGGCTAGATACAATGTATCTTTGAGTGCAATGCACTTAGTCACTGGTATGGGTTGATCCATGGGTTATGGATATTATCCATGTATGATATAAGCATGATGTCATACAATGGGTTATGGGTCAAGATCCATGGGTTATGGGCTTTGGGTTGTACCCAACTACATTCAATGTATTTGCCCAATGGGTTGTGATACTTAAGTTTCTACCCATTTATATTACCCAATATACTACATACTAGTTATGTGTATATTTTATCCAAATATGTAAACACTAGTTGTTGTACATATGTATTGCTAAATCATAAAATCACTTATACTTGTTTTAGTGTTTTATGTGAAAATGTGAATATGTTAGAAACTATTAGTTCAAACCATTTACATATTTTATTTGTTTCGTTAAAATGATTTTATGTTTGTTATCGACAAAATATTCAAGATCGTAAAATATAAATAAATGTTTTACGGCTTATTTGTATTAACAATCTCCCCTTTTGTTGACGACAAAACATAAAATTATTTTAAGGAAAAGCTAAAATTGTAAAAGTTTGAATTTGGTTTTACTTTCTTCTCCCTTTGTCGAAACAAAAGTGTTTGAAGAAAGCAACACATTGTTTTTAAGAAAACATGAAAGAAGTAAAAGTAAAAAGAAATAGATAGCAAGTAACGGAAAGGATCTCGCCTTTACTCCCTTTGATGAGTCCATCCCTATGTAAGGCGCCAAGTAAGTGGTACTAATCTAGTTTTAAGTTTGCAAAGATTTCGTCTAAGAGACGAATGTGCTCCCCTTGATGATTGTAATTTTGCAAGGGGATGTCACGAAATGTAAACCTAGTATTGCAAGTAATTTGCAATGTATTGCTTTGAAATAAAGCTCCCCTAGCTTTAGGATGTCAAAGTATTCATGTGTAAATTGAATAACTACAAAACAAAGGTTAAAAAGCAAGTATAATTCCCAATTTCCTGCAAATGTGGTCCAAGTTAGTAGAAAATAGCTTTCATCTCACGGATCCCATGGTTCCCTCCTAGTAGGGATCCATCTAGGCAATTATGAGGATCCAGATTAGTCGATTAATTTTAGCAAAGGTGATATAACAAGTAATGTTATCACAAAATGAGATATGAATACAAAGTAATCATATGCTCAACAAAATAACAGTAGCATGTAATTTCATTTAATAAAACTAGAGTTATGATATACATGACTCTAAAAACTAAGAAAATAATAAAATACATGACTAGAATTTCTAAACCAACTATCGCTGATGCTAGGACACCACTAAAATCTTCTAGCTCATTGTTTAGGTTTGATCTCGTCGAAATGTTCGAGGAGATGATAGAAGATGAAACGTTGGTCTTCTCGTACTTCATGTATCAAACCTTCAACATGTTGACAATGATAGCAATCTTTGTCATGGCTAGGTAGTGGTGGTGGAAGAAATGAGATGGCTTAATGTGAAGGATCAAGTGAAGCGGCTTGTGGAGCTTCAAACGATGGAGGGATTGGTGGAGGCGCATTTGAGAATGGCTCGACTAAGAATGATGGTGGTGATAGAGAAGTGTCAACTTCCATATGGTCAGGTGGTTGACTTTGATGATTTCTCATAAACCAAATGGGATTATATGATAGAAACGACGAAAAGGAAGCCGGAGCAAGTGTTGACTCAACACCTTGATTTTGTACCATTATTCCTCCTAATAAGGAAAATGTTGTCGTGAAGCGGATGAGACGGCCTAGGAGGCAAGTCCTCTAAATTGTACAGTGTGGTGATGATAGTGGGATGTAAATGAAATAGCTCTAGGAACCAATGGTGATGGTTTAGTGGAGATGATATTGTTAGGCCTAGGAGGTATGGTGGTGTTTGGCATAGGTAGTTTTGTGGGTACTATCCTTTTAGGAATTGGTTTGATTGGATGAGGAATGATCCTATCATTTGTTGGCTTGACCGAGATGATTCGTTGAAGAGATTTTGTGTATAACACGCGCCTTTTCATGGGAGGTTCTTTGGTGGATAAGTTACTACTTGGGGTTTTCCTCATGATGAGATGATTTCAAGAGGTTTGCAAGGGTTTCTAAAGTGCTGAAAATTAGGAAGAAGGTGATGACTATGGAGCTCCTAACAAAGTAGTTTATAAACCAAGATATTTGGCAAGTGCATTTAAGCCTTAAGCCATTAGGATTCATTTGAATGTGATGATTAACATGCACAAGAGTCAACTACAGAGTTTGCACTGATCTAGGAACTCATTTAAGATGAGATGGAGTGTTTGAGTTAGGAAGATGAGTTGAAATGATTGTTTTAGCAAGATTTGACTTAAACTATCATCCGGATCCCACGATTCCTCCTCGGAGGGATCCGCCTAGGCTAATCCTAGGGATCCGCAATTCAAAGACTACGAAAGAGTGGAAATGATGTTTCTAAGATCTAAGACCTATAACATCTTGAGTGTTTCATCTTCCTAAATGTCTTAAATGAAGGGTGCTTAAGTACTTGAAGGTAATGAGTGATGTAGCTAATGATTATCTTTTATGGAAGGATTTGGAACTTTCAAAGAGTACCAATGGATGAGCAAGGATGACACTAAAGATGAGAGTGTTAATTGAAGCTAAATAATCCTAGAGATCAGGTTGTGACTTAGGACATTGTTTTGAAAAATATCCTAGAAGCTTTGAGATGAGAAAACTAGAATTTGATCAACTTTGATCAATTTTGAGGTGAGGATGATTTATGATCAATTTTGCCATAATCGAAAGATTTAAAAGACTAAGTATAAAATGAAGTGTGAGTTTGAGAGCGGAAGAGTAATGGATTAATATGAAACGGTAGATCTACAAGCATTTTAGAGTGTGATCTAGTGTGTGAGTAGGAAGGATCAACCTATCTTGATAAGGACTTAATTTTCCTTAAGACACTATGTTTAGCTTAGTGTGAGGTTTTCTAAGGATATGTTTGAAATATAATGCTTGCAGTTGCATTTTCTGTTTGACGGATCTCACGGTTCCCTAATTGAAGGGATCCGTCTAGCACAAACTTTGGGATCCGTCCATCTGCTCAGCAGAACCTTTACTAAAGGTATGCAATGATCTTGACAATGCATCATATTCCAAGGTTGGTTTAGAGGGGTTCTAACACTAAGATATCAAATGTAATATGATTTTATTTCATGAAGGAAATAGGATTACATTGATAAAGCACGAGTACAAGAGAATTGATCCTATTTTGAAATACTACTAAGTTTCTTAAGTGTTTTCGCTAGAGGATCATTACGTGATTGATGAGTGTTGGTGGAATCAAAATGAAGAAAGTCTTCATGAGAGATATGTTTAGTGGTTCCATCATCTTGTTCACAAGCACGCATAACGGACTTTGAAATTGAGGATGGAAGTGCATAACATTATGATAGAGGCGTGTCAAGAACATTCCATAAGGGATGAGTTTATTCTTGAGCCTTGAAGATTTGCAACCGCCTTGCAAGAAGTAGGCGAGATTGTATGGTTGTTGTGTTAGCAAACAAGACAACATGTGAGCACAACAAGCGGGAAGAATTTCTCGATTTCCCTAAGGCTCCAAACATTTTCACGTAGGATGAGTGCAAGAGGCTTGTACTCTTCTCGGATATCCCTTGTAAAGATAATGTTTGGATCGGAGTAATATGGTCGAGGTTTGCATATTATGCGATTTAAATCTTCCGAGAGGGTATGTGTGAACAATATGGACTATTTTCTTCACGAAAGTTGAAGAGAGAATCAAGAGACCAATCTTGGTGAAGGCACATTGTCCATGATTAGGAATCCGGAGGATGTGAGCAAATGCCCAAGGGCTAGAGTAAACTTTTGGTTTTGATATAAAACCAAAGAGATGAGAGCGATCCTCGTTACGAACGAGTTCGACTTGACGGAAGAATTCCATTATGAACCTTGGACATATCTTCTCGTTGATTTCAAGAAGACATTCTAGTCCTATGGCTCGGAAGGAGGTATTGATACCTTCTTCGAATTGTAGAGAGGTGTCTACAATACGTCCTTCGTGGAAGTGACGGTTTTCGAGATTATTGAACCCACAGACATGATTGCCAGGTGTGTTGGGTTCGAGAGAGATGTTTGTGGTCAACCTATGATTATCTAATGTTTTTACTAGATTTTTATTAACAATGGTATTTAACACTTTAACTCACTCAAGATTTTGACTTTCTACTGGATTATTACATTTAGAAGGATAGTGGTTTTTAATTTGCATGAAAAGCATTTTTCCAAGGGGACGGATCCCACGGTACCTTTTCAAAAGGATCCGCTAGTATAACTTCCGGATCCGTAGATCCGTATTACTGAACAGCATTATATGAAACGCATAGGTTTTTAGATCTCATAGTTTTATACCAAGATATATGTTTTAACCTACATTTTCTTTTAACATGCATACATGACTTCTAATGTATCACGAAAGAAAAGAAACAAATAAAACAAAGGAAAAGACAAACACATTATGATAATAATAACCTAGATAACTAGATTATTAGTAATATTTTCAATACTAAGGATGATACAAAGGATTGGGTATATGATCCCAATGTAGATTAACAACACAAAGTAAATGTCTCCATATGTGAACTTCATCATATGGAACACAAGTGCAATGAGTGTTAAGGCGATGAGCAGTGCGATGTAAACCATGTTGATGACGAATCTTCTAGGTTTCGGTTGAGATGGAATGAGGAGGAAGATGAAATTTTTGAATGAGAGGAAATTTTTGAAATTGGAAGATTTGAAAAAGTGAGGGTTTGGTAGAGTGGTCGACGGTGGGGTTATTTATAGGAAGGAGGAATTTTTGAAATTCGTGTTTTGTTTTATTATTGGATTAAAAGAAACAAAACATAAGTTTTATATACCACGACTTTAGACGAGAAATAAAACACGTATGTGAGAAAAAGGCTTCCTAATGAAGCTTCATGTAAAACATGTAATTGCACAAAAGATAATCATATAAATACCTAAATAGGTATACTTAATTATCAAGCAAAGTAAAGGAAAATCATACCTCTAGCGCACTTAGGAATGTCTTTACAAATGACACAAGAAATGTCACTTAGACTATTCCCACTCCTTTTGTTTAAGATACCTTCTTAAGGAAGGTATTCTTGTTACCAAGCGACCCTAAAGCTTGGTGGGTATGAGCTTTGACTAATCAACATGACAAAGAAGATTAGTGCAATTAAATGAAAAATAAATAAAAAAATGTTGTTATCAAATCAACATCCAAACGATAGTTTTAAAAGACATGGTGTTTGTTTTATGAAAACCATATTTGTAGTTTTCAATTAACCATGGATCGTATCAAGTTTTAAAGTACAATATACTTCAAGAAACTTGGTAACGAAGCTCGATGCCAATTGTGGAAAACTAGAAGAGGGGTTGAATAGTTTTACCAATTAAAACTTCCTTTTAAACTATTTAGATCGACTTATGTCAATCTATTTGGTTGTGTGTGTTGGATGTTGATAAACAAGCATATAAAGATATGTAATGAAAAGATAAGAGTAAGAAGCACAAAACCACAACGCGAGTATTTATATGGTTCGGCTACAAGGACACCTTCCTTGCCCTACTTCACTCCCGAGTCACCTACTCGAGAGTTCAGAACACTACACCAATCTCCTTATGGCGGAGAAGCCTTCACAATGTCACCTACCCTTTTCCGGTGCTAGGCTAACCACGGGTTCTTTCACCCAAGGTGAACCAAATCTACACACGCCGCCTACCCTTTATAAGCTACTAGGCTAAGTACCTAGTTCTTTCACCCAAGGTGAACTACACCTTCACAACGCCTCCTACCCTTTATTAGGTACTAGGCTAAGCACCTAGTTCCATTGCAATGGAGGAACTACTACCACACTACACCAACGACTAATCCCAAAGGAGATCTACTCCTTTACAACATCATCAAGGATATCAATATCCTTGGATCT
>CM040238.1:150232194-150281231 GCA_022545495.1 Chrysanthemum lavandulifolium | reverse complement strand
AATGCTTAATTACTACATTTTTGTATTTAAATGGCTATATGTAAATGTTTTACAAAACTAACATGTATCCTTTATAATTGTACTTAAGATAACATTATATTTTGTTATCAACAAAACACAAAGAGATCGCAAAATATTAATAAACGGTTTCTGGTTTATTTGTATTAACAAAAAACATAGCCCAAAAAAGCGTCACATCATTCCAAAAAAGACAAAAACATCAAAGTCCATCAATATACCTCACAAATTCAATTCAATATAATAATGGACTAGGGGGACTTGATAGCGTATACGGGTTTCAGCCCAAATGGCTAAAACTCATAAACTCGACATAGGCCCAAGACATGCCGCAAGAGTAAAACCCATTACGGTTTGTTGGACTGGATCTTATCCCAAAGGGCCGTTACAACGAACAACAAGTGTCACTACCTCATTGGCATAGAGGTAATGCTGCGTATCTCGCTGATACGCATAATCGTGCATGGAACATTTCATGCCTACCAGAGCCAAGAATGTCACACCACGTGGCATTCCTATCTCTTCCTTTGGTTGTTCACCACGTGGACCATCCTTAGCCATTGAATCACATTCATGGGTGACACAAAACCCTAATTGTATTCATATAAATACCGATCAGTTTCCACAAAATGGACCAAGCAACAATCAAATGAAGCTAATCAATCTTCACACATTTACACACAGTATAATCGTATATGAGTGTTACCCCAAGTCTTGATTCTCGATCATACCTTAGGGGATGTTTGGTAGGGAGGAATGGAAAGGGGTGAAACGGAATGGAGGACATATCTCATGTTTGGTTGCTCCGAGAATGGAAACGGGGAATTAATTTTCAATTCTCTTTCCAGCACTTTCATTCTTCTAAAAAAGTGAAGAATGGGAAAGAATGAGGGGAACAAGCACGAGTGATTCCATGTGAGAATGAAAGACATGAATTAAAAAAACAATGAAGGTGTGATACAAATTGAAAATGCATGTGCAAGTCACATGCCATCACAATGTTTTGAAACTTATCAAACCCTAGTCCTATTTTCTCTCCAGTGATCGCATCCGCATTCATTTTTGGTGATTGTGATTACATATCCTGCTACTCATCGTTCTCCTGATGTTAATTATCATCTTCCTCGTTGCCTTTTTTCTTCAACCAATCGACACGATTGTTCCTCCTTAATTTTGGTCAAGGCAAATCCAAAAAGACGTGAACCGCTTAAATTCATTTTATGCTACTTATTCAATAATTCTATAAATTGAATTTCTTATTTAATATATTCCTATCATAGTTTAGTTTTGGAATCATGAGTCTAATGTTTTTGATTGGTCGTTGTTTGATCTTGGGAATTTGTGATGTGCATCATTATTTAAGCTATATACATATATATACATTATTTGTTGATTTATTATACGAACCAAAAATTAACCATTTAATTCCTTGAAATAATCTTTGTTGAACAAAAGTAAAAGATCTTATGCCCATTTTTTGTCTACCCAATTAACGAAGTTTATGATTTCTGATGGTACTATCCTTTGACAACCTTCTCCATTTATTTAACCACCTGATAATTTCATTGTTCACTTAACTTTGATTCTCTATTCACCCCAAACACGATAATTGATTTTATAACTCATTTCATAGTTTTATTCCGGCCTCTACCAAACAGTAGAATCATTTTCTTTCTTTGCGGTCATTCACTTTCTCAACGATTCCATTCTTGGCTCTATTTCCATTCTTCAAGATTCAATCGTACCAAACATCCCCTTAGGGTCTTTACCGAACGTAAGAAACCAAACATACGATTATCCTCACCCAAATCACACCTCATACGTACCATACGTAAACAACATCCGTAGTAGTCGCAACACAAACACATGGGCCAACAAAGGATAACTTTAAAAAAAAAAAAAAAAGACGCAACAAAATTAAAAAAAAAGGGAGGAAAAAAACGGATGTCTGAGCCCGGGTTCGAACCGGGGACCTCTAGTGTGTGAGACTAGCGTGATAACCGACTACACCACCCAGACAATCTTGTCAACACATTCACATCTTTTCAATTTAACCGCAGCCCCATCCACCTTTTCACCGTCGTTACATAACACGACGGTGATCATCAAACCTTCAACAACCACCATTTTTCTCTCCTGCAACAACATGTCCTCAAATCACGCATCTCTAGGTCGTCGTACGGTAATAATATCATTATATTTCATTTTAAATTATTTCAAATTCTGTTATAAATCAATAATAAAATTAATTGATTTAATTTATAGTTAGAAGAAATAAGACAAAAGAGAGCAGCTCAGAAATTAAGCAAAGTTTCATCTGGACCTGATCTTACTTTACCTCCTAATCCTACCGGTAACATTTTATACAATTTTTATGTCTTGTTAGTTTTTTTTGTGTTTATTGTATGTGTGATGTGGTTTGTGTGTTGTGTTAGAGGTTTTCGGGATTAAGAAGTCGGCGAGTGGAAGCGGAATTTCTGAGGTGCGTTTTTGTTGTTGTTATGTGATTTAAGTTCATTAGGTTAGGTAAGTGTTTATGCCTGCTGTAATAAGTAGAAACAGATGTAACGTAGGTAATGCAGTTGATGGTGTTTGTATTTGCGATGAAATACTGTAATTCGATAAAAGCCGAATTTCTGTGGTTTTAAGTTTGTTAGGTTAGGTGAAATTGTGTTATGAAGACAGGAAGTGTGAATGCCTGTTGAAATAAGTTGAAATAGATGTGATGTAACGCAATGTAAGTGATAGTGTTTTGTATTTGCTATGAAATACTGTGAAGTCTGTGATTGGATAAGCAGTTTTGTGAGTGTTTGAGATAGTGTTTGGATTTGCTTCTGCTGTAAAGAAAGACGATAACTGGACACAAGTTCAAAGTGTTTTAGATTTGGTTCTGTTTTAGATGTTGTGAATGTAGTAAAGGATGACACAGATGGCAAGAAATATTAATTTCTGTGTTTTTGATTGCAGAGTGATATTAGTGGATTGGTATCACAGCTACAAGAGTTGCAGAAGAGAAATGGGGAATTGGATGAAGAGAATAAAAAACTGAGTTCCGAGGTTTGGAACGTTTTGCTTTGTAGTGCATCCTTGTTGTTGAATCTTAGTTGTTTATTTTCTATTACTGATGTTAACACAACTTATGATATTTTGTTATTCAGCTTCATTCAAACAAAGTCGACAATGACATGCTTCGGAAGCGGGTGAATGACCTGGTATGTACATTTGAGAAAACATCATGTACTTGCGTGTTGGGTAAATGTTGAACATCAATATGGCAACTATGCTTTCTTCAGCAATTTTATTGTGCTTTCTAAATGGATTGATCTTCTTTGCTTAGCCCTTGCACACTTTTATTGTCCTCACTCCTCTGTTATCGACTTGGCATGGTCACATGGATATCTATTTGTTTAGTTGCATTGCAATAAATTAGAGTTGTTTGATCAGGTGGGCGCCAAAGATGGGTAGCTTTGTTGGTCTGTAAGTATTAGTACTTACGAGCATAAATATGTTAAATCACTTTTAGGGTACCAGTTCATTGTTGCGGAATTGGACCATTTGAGATACACCTTGAAGAGAATTCTGAAACTAGCTTGCACCTTTTTCTATGTAGAGTGAAGGCATACCCCCACCCACTGATATTTTCTGAAAGCATGAAATAAACAGCAAATTTTGCAATTAATCTCATGAATCTTAAGCTAAATACATAGATTCAACAGATGAAATTGTATAGTTTAAATACTGAAATGAAGAGGGAAGGGAGAAAAAGCTCTCACACATACACTCCGCTTTTTATGGGAATCTTCATGTTGGGTTTTGAACTCTGTAAAATGAGTGATCTCTTGAAATAATATTGCTGTGAAAGGTTTTTGGATGTAAACTTCATATTTGAAACTATGCTTTCGAGAAATTGCACTTGAGCCTACAAAATTAAGGGTCTTGATATAACAACTGAAAATATATCCCATAGGGATCACTTGCATTTGCCAATTCAATCAAGCACTATATTAGATAATTATTTCCCACTACAAATGTGCCTTGACTCATGCATTAAGTCAATCACGATACATTCCATGTGGATCAAATCTATACACTGGTTACCTAGCTAAGGATGTTAAACTGATTTGCTGTATAAGATTTGTAGTAAGCAGAGTATCCCCCCCAGGAAAGCAAGTTTTCAGTTATGACAATCTAAAGGTGTTCATGATTGTTTGTATGCTGTAACTTCACAAACTTGAGAATTGGAATACATCTAGGTGAAACATAGGGTTTTTAAAACATAAAATAATCATCTCTATCGTTCAAATGATTAAGATTTGGATTCTTTTTGTGCATAGAAATCTACTATCCACTTTTTACATGATGTCATTTAATAATCTGGATGGAAATTTTATAATCTATGTAGACTTTATTTACTTGTTGCTACTTTTGCGTTGTTATTGCAGGAACAAAACATTGTACCCTCGTTGAGAAGAGCTCTTAAGGATGTTGCCATGGAAAAGGATGCAGCAGTTGTTGCAAGGGTATGAAGATCTTATGATCTACTATTTGTTGCAATGCAGTTTCACATTGGCTTAACATTCTCGTACTAAGAGATATGTTTTAGTGTAGGAGGATTTCTCAGCACAGATTCGAGCACTCAAGAAGCGTCTAAGGGCCTTGAAGAAGAGCAATATCGAGTAAATAATTTACCACTATATCATGTTATAGATATACAGTATCTCATAATATTCAATGCATGTTTTAATTGCTTATAAACATCTTGAAATAGGCTGAGGAAGATGCAGCTGCATTAAGAGCAGAATTAAATTCACTACAACAACAAGCAATCAGTGGTGATCTTGGAGCTATTACCTCAAGGAGGCCCACCAGATCACATGCAAGCTATTGAGAAGGAGCTTGCTGATTTGAAGTCCCAACTAGAGGTTAGAATAAGTTTGTACCATTTTTATCATCCATGTGGCTTGCTGCTATCCTGATATTTAAAAAATAAGAATACAAAAGAAAACATTTCTGATCACAATATTCATCGATAAATAGCAAGAGTCGATGCTAAGGCGTCAGAGGGAATGTTGAGGCGACAAAACAACAACAACTAGCGGAGGAGCAAATGCGGATATCTGCCATCATTTCTGAGAAGAAAGAATTGGAAGAAAAGCTAGCTGTCATGTCAAGAGGCGTCAGGTAACCGTTACATACAAATAAAAGTGTAGACAATGCATACAAAAGATTTGTATGAATTTGTGAGTAGTTTACTTAACTAGCGGATTTTGAAGCACTAGTGAACCGACTAAACTGTAGTAGATGCCCAATAACTGGCGCCAACACGTATTGACATTTGCCAGCAACAAGCTCTAATATGTCATTGAAAAAAAATTGAAAACAAATCCTTACTTTATTAGAAATCTACCAATATGCTTTGGGGTCAAACATTTTAATATACAGAGTAATAATATCCAAATATCACTTACATACTATATAACTACTAGATCAACCTTAGACAAGCTGCGGTACTTGTGTTTATGGTGATACTGATGAATTGAAACAAAACATTGGAGAATCCTATAAGTTTGCTTCCAAAAAAAAAAAATCTATTTGCTTTATTGTCTTCTTCTAAACCTCAGTTCATCTAGAATTTGGATTACGATTACCAAAACAATAATATAATACAAGGATACAAAGACATTCAAATCATATGTCACTAACAGAAAAAAGCGCATGTTTTACAATAATAATAATAATAATGAATGGGATTCTTAGTTACTACACTGTTTTAGCAGTGCAGACCTTTAGATAATTCTTCTTGAGTTACTTTTCTGATTTATGGACAAAACCTTATATAAGAAGTCCTAAAAAGCACTTACATGGTTCAATGTGCGTATAATCCAAGTTAATCCAATTTAGAAATAGATTTTGTATAACAGGTTTTGGTATCGTAAATATGAAACACTTGAAGGAGATGATATCTGACCAAGAAAAGCTCGATTTTGCATACAATAATCTTATGTTGAAATATATAGGATATCAAGGATTTAGAGCTATAGCAACCAAAGTTCTGATTATCAGAGTATTGTGAACTTTATGGTTAAGTACAATCATTAGAATGGGTTTTTAGTTACTACGCTGTTTTAGCAGTGCAGACCTTTAGATATCTCTACTTTTAGTTACTCTAATGATTATGTGAAAAACCTTATATAAGAGAAGTCTTAAAAAAAACTCCTACATAGTTTTAATGTGTGTATAATCCAACTTAATCCAAGTTAGAAATAAATTTAATATACACTTGCGTAACTCAGATTTTGGTTCCCGCTTAAAAATGAAACAGTTGAAAGAGATGATGTCTGACCAAGAAAAGCTCGATCTTGCATACAATATGTTGTACTACATAGGATATCAACGATTTAGAAAGCTGTAGCAATGCCTTCACTTGTTATGCAACCTTTGAAGACCATATCAGATAGAGCATTGTGAATTGTATAGTAAAGTACAATCGTCTATTTATTATGTCTCATGAATTTATAGGTAAGCTAAGTAAACTTTAGGTATGACTAGGAGTCCTTGTTGATAGAAATAACATTTGATTTTAAAAAGATAGTTTCACTAAATCCATTTACTTATATTTCTTTATTTCATTTTATAGTTTAGATAAATATTAAATTTGGTATGTTTACCGATTAGTATTTTAAGAACCCTTTAAAAGCTCAAGAGTCGTAATCTCTTACAAGTAAAGAGTTGTTAAAAATGGCATCCATCAAGATTGAGAGCATAAGAGCAGAAAAATAGTTCTCTTACACATAAAGAGTTGGTTGAAAATGAAATAACTTATGAAGTATTCTAATGAAGGACCTTTATAAGATGTAATTGATACAATTTCTAACTATATGGTTGAGATATTAGCTTGTTCTATTTGTTTATCACTGATAAATTATCCTATACGGAATTACTCCTTGTTAATGATTCGATTCTAAAAGTTTTATGACTGATGTTCTATATTATATTTGTTGGAAGTTAGTTGTAGAACACAGTCACACAGTTATCTTTATTATTTGAAACCCCGTTGTTTCTTTGTATTTTTGGTTTTTGTAATATTATACTCAATTTTTTATCGTTTCCTATGCAATGCAGGGAGTACTGAAAGAGGAGCCCAATTCACAATGGTAAGGAAAAGCATAGGGCTTATGAAATTCAGATTGTGAGTGGGGAACTAAGGGTTAGAGTTTCATCCTAGCCATGAAATGCACTCTTGAATGGTCCAGATTTTAAAACATCATAGTGCTTGTCTCTTGTGTAATTGTATCCTTCCGATGACCAGTTGCACTATGTTTAATCTGTTATGGACTTTTTCTGCTGATTGTAGGAAGACAAAGATAGACTTGAGAAGCAGTTGCATGATATGGCAGTAGCTGTTGAGAGACTGGAAAACAGCAGACAAAAGCTATTGCTGGAGGTTTACGTTTTGACTTTATTTGCTATTGCAACATGCTTGCATGAAATATATTAGCTTTATGTTCTTATTTGTATACAGATTGATTCTCAATCTACCGAGATAGAGAGGCTCTTTGAGGAGAATTCCAACTTATCGTCAGCTTATCAAGAGGCAACAGGCATGGTGTCACACTGGGAAAATCAGGTAAAAGCGAGTTGCTAATTCTTAATCAGACATTAAAGGTAGCAGTTGCAGCTCAGTTACCTATCACTGGGTTTACTAATACTTGGATGCAATACTCACCGTGGGCATAATAAAAGCTCAAACCGAAGTTGTCTAGTTGCCTAATACTTGTTTCAACCCTATCTGTACTTCCAATGGATAAGAGTCATGTACTTGTTTGAACTTTGATATACAACCTACATGTGATCAATGCAGGTAAAAGATTGTCTAAAACAAAATGAGGAGCTTCGTGTCATGTTAGATAAATTAAGAACAGAACAAGCTAGTATATCAATCATGAATCAGGAGGGTCACAGATTGGAATACAACAAAGAAGGAATGACGAGATTTCTGAGGCTGTTGTATCCTAAAGGTTAGTCATATAATTTTCTAAAGATGTCTTATTTCTGTCTATGCGAGCGCCTGTGCACATATGTATATATTTTCCACATTCACTAATGGGATGTCAGCTGTGTAATGCGCATCTTTCCTATGTCAGTTTGTTTTGTAATTTGTTAAAGTGACAACTGGGGCGGATTGGGCAATAGGTCAAAACAAGTAACTTCTGGTATGAGTCAGCTGAGTTGTTTTCAACAAAAAACTATTAAATAATTTGTGTGTTAGTTGTAATAAACCGATTATATAATATCACAATGATAAATCGATGTCTTGGATAAAGCCATTTAGTAGGTTCTTAGCATTAGAAACGACTGACCTGCTTGACTCGTGTACTTTTTAACTATACTTTTTCTATTCAATTCATTTGGATAGAATATTACTTGAATCGATCCGTATATAAGTAAATGGGTCTGAGTGATGTTTGATAGACATCATAATCTTGGATGCAGGGTCAGCTTGCTAAAGAACAGAGTAGGGCTGAGACACTGTCTGCAGAGGTTTTGCAGCTCTCAGCTCAGCTCCAACAGGCCACCCAAGCCTATAACGGTCTTGCTCGCCTGTACGGTTTCTCGTCATTCTTGTTATTTCCCTTATTCAGTTCAAAGCTTTTGTAACTTTTATTTTGCGAATTAACTTTATGTTCATATGTTGGTCTATATTTGCAGCTACAAACCTGTGTTACGGAACATTGAGAGTAATCTACTCAAAATGAAGCAAGAGAGCTCTTTGACTGTGCAGTAAACTGGAGGTGCATTTTGTACGTTGAACACACTTGATAATCTTGCAGTGAAAATATATGACTAATATAGCGTGTATTATTTTGTTAATACTGGTTAAACCATAGTTACAATCTGAACTAATTTGCTTTACTTAACAATCATAGTTAAAAATATTTGAAACATCTATTTATAAATTCTTTGATTTAGCAACTGGAAATCTGTACATGTATAATTCTTTAGGCTCCATTTCAAAATAGAACAAGAAACCCATGTTGGTTATATAGATCAGGAGTTAAGTATGTTTACAAACGTTACCTGTAATCCCGAGTTAAGTATGTTTACAAACGTTACCAGTAATCCCACATGAACACACCCCATCCTTGAAATGGTGTATGCGATTCACATCACGGACCAGAATCTCTATTCGCGAACTTAGACACAAACTTTGTTACGGAATGACAGTCTTCACATAACCGCAAGTTCTTAGTGATCCTAATAGTTTCTCCCCTAGAACTATTAATGAGTCCAAACGACTGCCAATTTCTCGCTATGACCTAATAGAATCCTTTCTTTTCCTCCTCCTCAACATCATACAACACAACTTTAGTCTCAGGCCTGTACCCTTGCTCCTTCATCTCCATAGATAATTGGAGTAAAAAAGCATGAAGTTGTTCAATGTGCGGATTAAACTCATCAACCGATGCAAATGAGTATATTTTCCTTTTCACTTCGATCCAACTACATCCTGATTTCTTTTCAAGTCCTTGATTTTGCAAAAGCTTCTTTACTCTTGACACTTCATCCCACAAGTGAGCTGCTGCGTAAACTTCAGCTAAAAGTACATAGTTACCCGCATTTGTAGGCTCAAGTTTGAAAAGCCTCTTACTTGCCCTTTCGGCAAGCTCGACATTACAATGAATCCTGCATGATCCGAGAAGAGAACCCCACACTTTAGGCCCGGGTTCCATCCTCATATCTTGTACAATCTTGGCTGCTTCATCTAATCTATTGGCTCGACCAAGAAGATCCACCATACAAGCATAATGCTCCACAGTAGGACGCATGTTATGTTCTTTCGTTATAGATTCAAACAGCCTCTTGCCCTCGTCCACAAGACCTGCATGGCTACATGCTCCTAAAATGCTCACAAAAGTTATAGGACTTGGTTTAATCTTGTTACGCAACATCTCGTTGTAAATTTCAATCGCTTGTTCACCAAATCCATGCATTCCATAACTCGAGATTAAAGCATTCCATGACACAACATCTCGTTTCCTCATTTGGTCAAAACACGTTTTCCCACTTCAAGATTACCACATCTTGCATACATAGTAATGAGGGATGCAATAACTGGCAGAACGAATCAAGACCTCTTCTTAGAATATCGCATGTAATAACTTCCCTGCTCTAAAGCCGCAAGTGCACCACACGCTTGTAGAACACTAACCATGGTCACTGAATTCGGCGTCAAATCATCCACCTCAACCATCATTTCACCAAACAATTGCAACGCCTCATACGCTCTCCCATTCTTAGCATAACACGCAATCATAGCACTCCAAGAAACCACATTCTTAGCCGGCATTTCATCAAAAACATAACCAGCTTCCAGCACACATCCAAATCTAGCATACATATCAACCAAAGTAGTCATAACATGAACATTAACCTCAAACCCATGTCTCAATATATGAGCATGAATCTCTTTCCCTTTCGCCAACAATGAAACCTCACTATCCGATGCCACACGCCTTAAGCACATAAGTATCGTAAACCTATCCGGCAACCCCATTTGCATTCATTTCACAAAACAACCCAAACACATCTAAACCACAACCTGCAAGCGTCAACGCCTGAAAAAGCATTCCAAACATAAATAGTCCTATCCGAAAATCCATCAAACACTTTTCGCGCATACTCAATAAACCCCAGTTCAGAATACATATCAATAAGCTTCGTGGCGAGAAACGAATCCGTATCGAACCGTCATCCATAAGACGTTTATTAACCGTTACGCCATCAGATAACGAATTCGCAAGGGCACAAGTGTGGATTAGTAGCTCATAGGTTCTTTGAGTTGGGTTAGGTTCTTGGGTTAAGGCTTTTATAGCTTGTTTAAGGTGGCCTTTTTTGCAGAGTGTTTGGATTAGGTGGTTGGTGGTGGTGGAAGGTGGGAGTGTGAGGGAGGTGGGGTGGCGCGTGTAGGAGTGGGGTGGAGATGGGTGGCGGCGCGTGTGTGAGTGTTGTCTGATGGGTTGAGGATAGTGGTGAAATAACCACATGAGAGTGATGAACTGTGGGTATTGCTAGCAACGGTGGTGATTTCGTCGGTGATGAATATGGTTTTATTGGTTAAGACAATGAAGATAAAGGGGGAACAAGAGTGGCGCTACAGACTAGACTATCTCCTGACAATTTATATGGTGTGGTTTAATATAGATTGTCAACTGATGTGATATTACTTAGCCCCCTTTCTTTTTTTTTTTTTTTGCTTTAAGTCACTTACACTCAGTTCTCGAGTTATAATTTGAGGGGAAAGGAAAGAAAATGGAAAAAATTTTGTGTTCTTGAGTTTTTTTAAAGATGGGAAAGGGAAACGGAAAGGAAAATGGGAGGAAGATTTGGTAATATAATCTTCCTCCCAAGGAAGGGGAAAGGAAATGGAAACTTATATTATGTAAAGACTAATATACCCTTTGAAAAAGATTTGACATTAACAAATAAGGGGCATATATGTAATTTAAACAAATTATTTTCCTTTTCCTCCCACTCAAGAACATATTACTTTCCTTTTCCTTTGCTCTTTCCTCTATCTCAAAAACATATCAACTAACAATTCCTTTCCCTTTCTAATTCTTTTCCTTTTCCTTTTCTTTTCTATTTCCAATCACCAAAACTCGAGGCCGAGTGTTAGAGAAGACGTTTGTCATACAAGATTGTTGATGGATTATGCTTATTTTTAAAAATAAGCTAATTAAAAACAATTTTGTTTAAGACATAACTTATAAGAGATTATAAAAAAATAATCTTTCATAATTTAATCCAAAGACTATTTCATATAACTTATAAAAATAATCTCATTTTATAATATTCATCTCCAGCATCATTTCCAGTTTCAGCAACAATTACTTTGCTAAAGATACCCATAAAAGGTAGTGGGTCCCTTCTCTTGTTTCCACTAGTTGGGGATAGGGGTGTCATATGGGGTCGACTTGACCGACCCAAACTCGACCCAAACCCGATAAGCCTTTATAAGGTCGGGTTGATTCGGGTCCAATATAACTTATCGGATTTATCGAGTCAACCCGATAACATAATAAAGTCGGGTTAGAGTTTTAGCTAATTTGTTATCGGGTTAACCCAATAATTCGATAAGACCCATTAATATATTTAAACATCTTTAATTATTCAACTAAAGCCCATGTATGCATGACTGTTGAGTATGAGAACTTATTATGTTGTTTAATAGTTAGTATTGTCATTTTTTTCAGTTTAATTTGTTGTTTGTAACCCGAATTTTTGATGATTAATATATTAACATACAAGACTTTTTTTATCTAGCATACAACACTTCCAAATTCCAATTGATTGACTTTGTTTCATATAATATAGCCGTAAAACGAAATATAACAAGATCATTTCAACATCAAGTTGTAATGAATACAAGTTTTATGGTATAGAGCAAGATGATGATTACAACATTTTATGTAGTTCAGATCACAAGATCAATGTTTCTCCTGTGAGTTATCAAAGCTTTAATAACACGAGAGAGTTTATTGATGAATATAAATTTTCAAACATGTAAACAATGAGATAACGTCAAAGGATCATAAGAATATGATAGGAAAATCTTTCATATATCCAACAACATTTGCTAAATCTAAATGCAAGTTTAAAGAAACAGAAGATACATTTAGGATGTCGATAGTTTTGCGATTGTGAAAGCTTCAGTTGACCCACTAAAGGATTTTAGGGAGTCGATGACAGAGATGATAACGAAGAAACGAATAAGGAAAAGCCAGAGGATCTTGAAGAACTTTTGGCTTGTTATTTGACACTAAATTGTGATGGACATGATCTGCTTATTGCTAACGTCTTTTTACAAGTATGATTTGAGCTCAACCAACATCATTTTGATCAAAATCAAAAGCTGTAAACGTGGTTCTTCAATAACTACTTATATAGCATTACAATTTTTTTATTATCAGCCTTACTTTATTTTTTTTAACAAGCAACCAGATAACCCGATAGATCCAACCCGACAACCCGCAACTCGATATACCCGAACCCGATAGACCTCATAGCTTATCGGGTCGGGTTGCGAGTTAGTTTTTATAATTTCAAAACTCGATAGACCCGACCCGATAAGCTCAAACCTGACCCGATAACCTGATTGCCAGGAATTGTGATTATAGGGGGCATCGAGTAAAAAAAGAGTTTTTAGTGTAACGTGAAACAAATAGGGCCAGTTTTTATTAAAGAAAAAAAAATGCTCTATTTCGATGCAATTAACACTTATTATAACTACAAATACTATGTGTAAAACTAAACACATCAAACATTCTACAAACTGTATTATAGCGATTTCCATCTTAAAGGTAAAAAATTTGTGATAATTTTATTGAAGTTATAACTTTTTTGAAAAAATAAAGAATATGACGCTAAATGATTACAAAAAAACTAACGATGATAACAAAAATCAAAAACATTAAGTGATCACGTTATCCTTTCAAGAAAGTGAAAACTTTCACCATATAATGTCGTGTAAAGATAATTTTTTAAACAAGATTACTAAGCAAAAAATCGTACACTATACCATGCTAAATTTCCACATATGCACAACTTGCAAATCTTAAATAAATAGGCTCCACATCATAAATTTAGAAGAAATAAATATATTAATAACAACTAAAAGAAGAAGAAAAAAACAGCACAAAGTGAGAGAAGAGTGGATAACACGTTATTGGTAATGTTACCTCATGACCTCTTTAATAACTAAAACACCCTCTCTTAGACTACTCGGCAAGGAGCGGTGAGTGGCAAAGTGAGTGGTCCACTCACGATTGAGTACCATGCCAACCCAAACATATCACACGTGAGTCACTCAAACCAATGCAAATTAAGGTGAGTGATTCACCTTGTTGATAAACGTGCCCATTCTTCTATTTAATTGAATCTGATCGTTTGGTTTATAAAAAAAAAATAAAAAAAAATAAAAAAAATCTCCACTACCCCATTTTGTTCTATATAAATACTCACCAAATTCATTTTACAAAACTAACTTTAAACTCTTTATAAACACATCTCCTCATATCTCATTCCTTTAATTTTCAAATGAATTCGAACGTTTATCTTCACGACCAAGAAGAACAACAAATTGAAAGTCGGAATTTGACTTTTATTGCAAAAGCGATTTCGTTTATTAG
Organism: Chrysanthemum lavandulifolium; assembly: GCA_022545495.1. Classification (NCBI taxonomy): domain Eukaryota; kingdom Viridiplantae; phylum Streptophyta; class Magnoliopsida; order Asterales; family Asteraceae; genus Chrysanthemum; species Chrysanthemum lavandulifolium. Next base: position 150,267,024 of record CM040238.1, on the reverse strand, counting down.
AAATAGCCGAAAACCAAAGCGGCCGGCAATAAAACGGATTAATCGTGATCATTATGGTGCTCATGACCGTTTAGTTGCCGCATATTTTTCTGACAACCCTTTTTACAATGAACGTATATTCCAAAAGAGGTTCTGAATGAGTAGATCTCTTTTCAACTGGATAGTTCGGGAGATCACATCAAGTACATCAAAACCTTCGTGCCGATTTAGTCCAACATTTGTCTCGTAATATTTAATTTCATGTTTTATTGTAATATTTTTAATTTCTCAAGTCTGTGTAATGGTTTTAGTTTATGAATAAAGTTTTCTATTTCGCATGTTACGCTTTTAATTTCACACGCTCACGCTTTTATTTTCATTAGTTACGTTTATATATTTTGTAAAGTAAAAAATAAATAAAAGTTAAGGTGAGTGAAAGTGAGTGACTTGTCCACATAAAGGTGAGTGTAAGTGAGTGGAAGAGAGATGAGAGAGAAAATTGACGTGACGCTGATGTGTAAGGTAAGTGGAGAGGCACCTTGCCTTCTAGCCTTATAATATAACAATAACATATTCTTGGGCTCACAAAATACGTCATTAAAAAAATAAATAAAACACGTGGCTTGGGCCATTCAAATGACTTGGGGACCTTTGGCACACCAACGACACATAACATGGTATGGTAATAACATATTATTGATTAATAGTTGGAACGATGTCACGTTATCGATATACCATACCAAGTGCTCTTGCAGCGTATTATAAGCAAAAGAGAGATAAAGAAGAATCCCATATTCATATTATATTTACTTTGCAAATGCAAATATATTACTAGGAATACTACCAAACATTTTACTTTTATAGTCACGTGATGCCTGCCTACAAGCCTACCAATATCTTACTATTCACCACAATTTACTTTCTCACTTTGTAGCTCCCTTTTACCTTTTTCATCCATTTTTTCCGGCGACACAAGTAGAGAACACAATTACAAAATCAAAGAGCACTCTAGTTGGTAACTTGACAGTGGAGGGCACTCGGACGATTTGCCTGAGGGCACTGGTCCTATTTTTTACCGGTTTAAAGTTTTTTTTCTTATGTAAACTGTGTATCCGCACGAGTTTGGTTGGGGGCAACGCCCCCCACTGCTATACATGTGGCTCCGCCCCTGAGGACACTCATTTTGATTCTTTGGTGATATAGACGCACTAAAAAAATTAAGTGGACCCATGTTAAAAGAAACACAATTAAATATTTTGGGCCCACCCATGTTAGCATTCAAACACTCCAACAAAAAAAGAAACAACCCTTAGGGATCCTATTTGATCCTTACGCCCATTCTCAAATTCTTTTTAGAAGAAAAGAAAGGAAAATGATAAGAAAATCATTACTCTATGTCCTTATGTTCTTAAGGTAGTGTTTGTTATGACTTATGAGGTTTCTTAGGATTTGGCATTAAAGTGAAAACGTAGTTTGGTTTAGAGTTTTAGATTTGATGTGACATTTAGGCTACTGTTTGTTACGTGAGTTTTGACCCAAAAGAATGAAATGGGCTCAGATAAAACAGTTTGGTACACGGATTGGGTAAACAAGTAATGAAATAATTTTAAAAACTCAATCTATGCTCGTATGATGGGTTTAAGGCCAATGCTAATGGAAGGGTGTTTGTTCGGTTGGTTGACCCCCAACCGAGCATTCGACCGTGTTGCCCCCACTAGCTCAACCGAGCATGACCGAATCTCACCCCAACCTTTGCATTCTTTCGGTTTGTCAGCTAACCGATTAAATGAGCACAACTCTTCCTATTTTTTCAATTGTTGGGTCCTATGTCCTCACGTCACTCCCCAAAATACAAAGATCTCAGGTTTTTACTTTGATTGATATTAAAGGATATTTAAAGATCTTACTAAACCCATCATAGATCTTGACCGAACAACTAAAAAACAAAGAACTACCTTACCCCGAGACCTACAAGAAGATCTTGATGCCAAAATATTTTGGTTCTTTTGTGCTCAGAAACCGAATGGTAAGGTTAGTGCTTTAGTTATATGTGTTTGTGGTATTCGGATTCAAGCAAAAGAAATAGAAGCTTTGTAGTTACTGTGTGTCATGTAGGAGTGATCGCACACAAATTAGGTTACATAAAATTAAGGTAACTAGTGTATATAGGGTATAATTAGGTTAGTTTGTTTGGGCTCAACAAAACAAAATATTAATTTGGGCTTTAATAAAATTATTGTTTGGGCTCCACATTGCTATTGTATCCGAATTTTTTGTTATAATTAGGAGTTAGTTAGTATAATTTTGTTAGTCAGTAAATATAATGCATGAAATTTTTGATATTGCACTTAAATTGGCATAACATATGAATGAAATTTTAACTAAAAAAATCACGGTCGTCATTGTGGTCACCATTAGCAAATTGTGGTTGGGTGTAGTCTTGGAGAAAGAAATCTGATGTGGCACTGATGTGGCAGAGGTGACCACAATAGTTACGGTCACCATTAGCATTGGCCTAAGAAAAGCACTTGATGACTTTGTACTATCTTGCATTCTCAAACTATCTTTTAACCACATATTTTCATTTTATACTCAAAAATAGTAATTTTTAATCTTATTTTCACCTTAGTAAATTAAATCAGAAACTTTATTACAATCAAACATTCTATTTTTCACGCCTTTCCCAATCTTAGGGCTCGTTTGGTTTGTAGACGGGTTTAGGATTAGATTTGGATTTTAATTTGGTTTAGGATTTGGATTTGGATTGAGATAGGAGAGAAAAAATATATTATAAAATTAATAAATTATTATTTTATAAAACTTGAAATAAAATATACCGATTTAAAAATAAATAGTGAGATACACACATAAAAAGCATGGTTCCACACCTTTTTAAATCCCACCAATATATTTGGATTGGTAACAAGAATAATTATTGGGTCCGACTCCCAATTTGAAAACCCAACTTTTAATCAAACGCTTTTTTCATCGGTGGGTCCTCAAACCCAATCCAACCCCTTATAACAAACGGGCCTCTTATCTCATTCTAAACCCACTAACAAAACAAACACACCCTTAAATCCCAATAGGGTTTGCATAAAACCTAGGGTGTTAATGGGTTGGGTAATATCCGAATAAACCGAAAACCGATTTAAACCGAACCAACCGAACTCAGAATCGAATCGAAATTGCCAAAACCGAACCGAACCGAATAAAGTTCGGTTCGTTCGTTATGGTTTTAGCAATCCAAACCGAAAACCGAACCGAAAATGTAAATTAAATAAATATATATATTTTATATATATTTATATTAAAAATATATTAAAACTCTTTTATAATATGTTAGAATTAGAAAATTCCATAGTGAAGAGTCGGTCATCCCTAATATTATCTAGCATAAGTTAGCTCGTAGACATATCTTTATTTACGTTATTTAGTAGTTTACTAGTTAGTTTGTAGCGAGAATAGTATAGTGCAACACCGTGGAGGAAGGACGGGTCTTTACCCACTGTATCCCTGATCCACAGGCCGATAGGAGGTCGTGTCTTATGTAACTATAAATACCCCTTCCATCCATGGAAGGGGTGGTGCTTTTTCAATCTAATATTCTACAATTTGTGTAAACCTCTAGCAAGAACACCCAACTCTCTAACTTTCTCTCTCTAATGGCTAACATGTATTTTGATCTCCCAAGACCACCCGAATCATCAAACACAATAAATATTATGATCCTACAATTGGTATCAAGAGCCAAGGTTTTATTGTTTTTGTTGATTTGTGTGGTTCGTGCCACTGTTGTTGTGTTGTTTTGATTTGTCGTGGTTTTATTATGTTTATCAAATGGTTTTTTTTTACCTTATCAAATCTGTTTTGGTACTGTTTTTGGTTTGGGTTTCGTGTTTTTGTGGTTAACTGTTTTTAACAAGTATTTGGATTCATCTCTTTGGTCAATATCTCTCATGGTCCATCAAAGTCTACATAATATGTCTTTTCTCAGTCCAAGTCAGTATATTGTCCAAGTTCTGATTGTGTAAACTTTGTCCAAAATTTGAATATTTGGTCATATCTGTTTTGTCAACATGGGTCAAAAGGTCTTTGTATATCACATTTTTCTAGGTAAATGATGCAACCGTGACATTTTTCTCGAGTAAAAGGTCCTCAAACCGGCAAAAGAATGTCTTAAATTTCGGTAAGTAAATAGTCGAACGGAATTATTTGTCGGAAAACTCATCGAAAACATCCATAGTCTTGCTAGCGACTTATCTAAAGTGTCCAGATGCTATGTACCAAGATTAGCGACTTGTTCCTTATTTGACTATTGAGTCAAATAAAGTCAATAGCGACTTACTTTTTATGGTTTGAACTTTTGTCAAGAAAAATGAAGTAGCGAGTTTTGTGTCAAAATACTAGCGACTAGTCTTTACTAGTTCGCGACTTGTGCTTGAAAATATTTGGTTAGCGAATTGACTCATGACCCTAGCGACTTGTTATTTAACAAGTCGTAGCGACTTGGTTTGAAAAAAAAACGTGGCGACTTGGTTTGGAAAAAGCCGTGGCGACTTGGTTTGGAAAAAGTCGTGGCGACTTGGCCGTGAAGAGTTGTGCTAAAATATATATATATATATATATATATATATATATATATATATATATATATATATATATATATATATATATATATATATATATATATATATATATATATATATATATATATATATATATATATATATATATGCTACTTGATGGACGATAAGTAGAGATGAAGAAGAATCAACTTGACCACAATACACAAAACCCAAATACCAAACAACTTAGACCTCGCCATAAAAACATCTTTGGTACAACATCATCCGAAACCGAAAAAGGCCATGAAAGAGGTTCAATCTCAAGATTTCCAACTCTAACCCATATCAAAACATCAACAAAAATTATTCCAGTTCTAAATATCAAGACTCTACTCAAATGTACATCATAGATCTCAGCCTATATATTCGTGGTACTCATATGTACATCAAGACCTTGGTCAAATACACGAAATAGAACTCATCATCGATCTATAGTCTAAGTGTCTTATATAGTTAATATGTACGATGTCAGGAAAAAGAACGTAACAATTTTGTTACTTCGTTTTTCATCAGTTCGAGATGTTTGATAACAAATCAAAACAAAATAATTCTTCACTTGTGATTTTCGAACTCTAAAAGATAAGAAATAACAAGAGTGTTATTCTCTTTGCATTCTTTTGGTTCGTTAATTGTTAAAACAAGCAAATTAATACCTAACCTTGAAGAGTTAGTTTGTCATCATGGCTGTCTCTTGTTCCTCAAAGCCAACCCTGTGGCAGTTATGACAACTCGATACCATCCCTGTGGCGAATTGTTGACATTCAAGCCAACCCTGTGGCGAAGTCACGACAAACGATTGAACACCCATTTCAAGTGTTGTGATTGATGTGTATACTTGGTGTGATTTAAACTTCATTTGTTTGAATGTTCTCTGTGAAACATTTGGATGGAAAAGTATGGTAGGCGCAACCTTATGTGTTAGGGTTAGTTGTGATGCTTAGGTTTAGGTCAAATGGGGTGTGAGATGGTTTTTATAACCAGATTTCACGATGTTAAGTATTGATCGGTATTTTATTTTGATGGACCGGGCCCACCACATGTAACCGATTGTGATTGTTTGTTGTTGGACCGTGTTTCATTCTTAGTCACCATATGGACTTGGGCTTGCAAGGAGTTTGATCGAGTAGTAACGTATGGGCCTCGACGTATATAAGATTTTGATTGGGAGAGTGTGTCGTGGATTTGATTTGGACTATATGTTGAGTCTTGTAATTTCAATCAAGTATACTTAAGTTACTTAAAAGTTAGACCATGTATTTGCTTGGATTTGAGTGGTATGTCATGAAAATGTGTACTTGGATTTGAGCAAGATATCGTGATAAAGTGTACTTGGATCATTTTGTTGGATCAATTCTCTTCTCGTGGTCATTTAATTTGGAATGGACTTGACGAAGTTTGAACCGAGCCATGTGTTAACAAGATGACTGCTGAGCTAATTATTGGACCCAAATATGAACCTATGTGGACATGGGACATCCGAAGCCTAAATTGATCGGGGTGTAGTTATTATTCGTGATCGGGTTCAAAGTTATGGTTGGGCTTCTCAATATTGAATCATATATATGAGCTTTGATTATATGAGACTTGGATGATTTGTGTTAATAAGATTTGAGATGAGCTTTGATGATAAGATTTGTTGAAGAGAGTTAACGATTTGATTTGGTCCGATGATGAGATTCTTCGTGTCGTGAGCTTGATACTTTGGTTTATGCATTTTCACGGAAAATATTTGGTCTAGATTGACTACGGGGTTGTTTGTACGATATTTCTTATTTGGACTTTGAAGTGAGGTTTTTCCGGCGCTTACTTATTTTTCGCCTTCTTTCTTTCTACCCTTCCGTGAAGATGACTTGTTCGACGCTTTTATAGAGGGTGATAAAGACTTGGCTATTTAGTTACGTTTGTGATTCTTTCTCGCTTGACCCACAACGCTGCTATCACTTGTGTCTCACCCGCTTGAGAATGTCAAGAGGTTTTGTACATTGGGTACACCGCTTCTTCTTCACAAGGATCGACAAGTTTAAGTAACAACTGGGAATTTCTTCATGGTCAAGTTCGCATATCGGTTTACTTCTCCATGTTGTCACCGCAATAGCCGAAGCAGAATGCGTGAATGATGTGTTTACCAAAGTATTTATTGGATGGTTGATGATATTGTTGATGTTGATAAACGAACCGCTGATGAACCGCTGCATGTTCCCTAAAATGTATATTCACCGAAACCAAAGTTATCATTACATATCAAGCTAACATTGTTTACGGTTTTGTCTTGATTTTGTAAAATCCCGAAAGAACCTATTTCTCGGTTTAAATCGAGACTTGTAAAATCCGTGACAATGGAAACATCCCGGTATTAGTAAAGTGCATTTCGGATCTATCTTACGGTTTGTTCTTGGTTTTGTAAAATCCCGTGAAAGAAACTATTTCTCGGTTTAAACCATAGAATTGTAAAATCCCGTGATGATGGAACCATCCTGGAGAAAGGAAAGTGTATGTCAGGATCCTTTCTGATGCTGGTGCTACGGTTTCTACTTCGAAGAAGGGATAAAATGGTGTACTTCATGAATTGGATATGTGTTTGGATTTTCGTCATGGTAGTTTGGTTATTACATAGTTTTACGGGGTTATGCTCATTAAACCATGGTAGGGATGAAACCATTATCAGAGTTCACTTAAAACGTCAAAGGAGGCTAGATTTGAGCTTTTAACCAAGAAGATGTGAAAACGGAGTTAATTCACTATTATTTATTTGAGGTTGAAGTGAAATATCACGGCAAGTGTACTTAGCATCCAAGGTATCGGGATGGTTGGATGAAGATTCTTCATGATCCTTGTTCGAGCTTATTATCAAAAACAAAGACTTGGAAATCTAGTTATTGTTGGGTGTCTTTTTCCTTTTCTTTTACCACTGGGGAATTAGGCTCATACCACCACAAAATAACTATCACTTTAAGGAGTTACGCTTGTAGTGCTCAAAGGTCACATTCAATTGTGGATTTTCAAGAGGTGACATACGCCTTATACCGATGGTTGGTTGGTTGAAGAGTATAGAGTAATTAGAGATTCAATGGAGCATGAATTCTCGCACCGCCTTTGTTACATATGTGCAAGTTTAAGTCACGAGTTCGGGTTAGTTTACTTGGTCAAATTCATCATATTGGGTTATCTCCATCACCGTCACCGCAAAGAGCCTCTTGAATGATAATGGTGATGATTACATGTTTAGCTAAGAGAGTTGAAAAGAGAGATTATGACGATGAACACAATAGTTCATGCCTCATTCTCCAAAGAAAAGAAAAGTGTACGTGTCGGCGCGCTTTATCTTCTCAAGAAGAAATCTTCTAATTAATGACCATTCTCATCAACATGCTTCATGCTTTTTCCATGCGCTTCACCATAAAGTGAACCTCGCTACCATTGATTGTTTTCTCATTCCACTTGCTCGATTATAATGAAGATGGCGACATCATGTAATCGATTTTCGGGAGAGAAGTGTGAATAGAACATTCGGATGATTTTCACTTATTTAGTCAAGAATGGCATCTCAAGATGCAATTCTTGAGGGGAGAAGAAGTGTGAATTTTTGCATTGTTGATTGATATTTGAGAATATAATGGTCATACGACTCTAAACTCATGTAAGAACCGAGCCTGTTATTATCGGGTCATCTTTACATGGAGTTTCTTCTAAGAGCCGCTGGTTGACATCTTCACTCGGATTGATGAGTTTATCGACAAAGTGCTTCCGGTTAATGCTTCACGATACATCAACATGATGATTCCGAACAATCTCTCGTTCTTGTTTGATGTGATTGGTAGTTTGCTACCATCTTGTGTGTTCGTTGTGGCCTTATTGTCGATCTTCTTGATGAACATCTTTCTGTTCTTGTTTGATCGGGAGAGATTTTAGTTAAGGGATTTGCAAGATGTGTTAATCGATGCTTTTTGGTGGGATGCTTTTGGTGTGAGTTGAAGATGTTAACTATCTATTCCCCAACTGCATAATCTTGAAGAAGGTCGAGTCTACAACCGTTCTACATTTTCGCTACATGTTAGAAGACTAAAGACGAGTTGCATTTAACGATCTAAAGACTTCTTCTTAATCCGGCATTTTTCAAACAGTTGTCGGTTTGGGAAGAGCACTAATTGGGAGTGTGTTATAAGTCGATTCAATCCCAATTAGACTTGCTCATATTCGCTAGCGAAGTGACTCCTCGAGACGTTGTTATTGACTATTTCGTTTGGACATTTGACTCAAGTTGATTACTTGAGTTAATCATTTATCACTTATTCGAGATTGAAGTCGACTTTCACAAAGGTGTGTTCTTATTCGATAACTTGCTCGGGCTTAAGAATTTGAGTTGAAGACTTGGTTTATCTAGTTACCAGAATGAGGTGGATGGTTGAAGACCGGTTAACTATCACAATTAGGAGTGATCTGTGCTAAACAAATCAAGTCTAACAGACTTAAAACAACTTAAACACAAATGCAATTAAGATCGAGGAATATAGGGAATTCTCGGGTCGTTAAGTCCCACGGAGGATGAATTGGTGTTTAAACAACTCAGATGATAGAATGATCACTAATGATAGTGATCGGAAGGATTTCGATGGATAATTACCTAAAGAAAAATCTACAAATTAAAGCGACTTAAATGCAAATTAAGAAAATTAAAAAGTTAAAATCTATTAAATAAACGCTATCACTATTTTTAAAGGCGATGAACGCTTAAAACCTACAACTAAAACTTACGTTTGAAATAAAATTACGCTCACGTATAAAATAAAATGTGAGTTTTAAAGAAATAAAAGAGCTATAAATATGAAATGATATTTTACAATCCTAATGATGAAAGAAAATTTTAAGAAAAATAAAATTATTTTTACAACTATTAATTTAATTATTATTAATTAAAAACTATTTATTAAGTATTTAAAATGCACTAAAATACAAGAAAATACAAAATTAACCTAGAAAATGAAATTATAACTTGGAAAATCTAAAATATGATAAAACTTATTTTAAAACTAAAAATATATTTTTAAGACTTATTATGTATTTATTATTAATTTAAAACTATTTAAAACTAATTAAAATGCTAAAAATACTTTTAGACTAAGAAAATTATGGAAAATACTTTTATTACTTTTATATTTATCTTAACCTAAGAAAATTGAAAAATCATTTTTTGGACTTTTATAATTTATTAGTATTAAAAGCTATTTAAAATGCCTAAAAACTGCTTTTTAATTAAGAAAATAGCAAACAGCTATGGAAAATTATGAAAATTTCAGGAAAAGTCTATTTTAATATCCTGAATCTAGGAAAATAGAAAACATAGGCTTGTTTGGAAGAAAATGAAATCTATTATAAGTGCTTATCAAAAGCACTTGAATAAGCCAATTTATAACCAAAGACCACCAACTTGATACAGAAGCTAAAATATGCTATAATGACTCAATTTCAACCAAAAACAACAAGCTTGAACCTCTGGATTACAAGTTAACACAGATTTTATGTTTGAGCTTAATGAGCAAAACAGAAACTGGTGGGCTACTTTAAGCTTATGCACATAACACTCAATAAGCTAAAACTGAAAAGCAATTATTAGAACTTGTATAAGACCTGGTTAACTACCTAGAAACAAAAGATGAAATCAAGATAGGCTAACATGAGCTTGTGAGAAGCTTTTTCAAAACCTGAGAAACCACTGAGTAAAACTCAGTTAATACTGAGTTACTTGGGACAGAATGAAAAGCTCAAGCAGGCCTAGTAAATAAGCTGCAAATTGAGATTTTTAACTTGGAACTTAAAGAGGACCAGGTTAGCTATCCAAAGAAACAAAAATCACTTATTTTGGACAACTAATAAGCTCTATAGGAGCTTATGATTTGGCTAGTAAAACTGCTGCACATGGCAAATTTTGACTTTTTGATTGAAATGAAAGGTTGACTAAACTGAACTTTTGATTGATCTAAAACACTGATATTGATGTATTAAGGTATATTAAGACTTGTTTGATGTAAGGTAACAACTTTTTAACACAAAATCATGATCACAAAACCTAAAATCCAACAGTTAATGCATAAAATGACATTAAAAGGATTTTGACTTTAAACTAATGACCACCGGTTTTCTTGTTTCTTTGAACTAATTAGACCAAGATTGACATGTAGCAACCAAGAACAAAGTCTGCAACTACCTTTTACACAGTGAACTGCACAAATCCAAACACCCTTTTTCCTCATCGTCTTGGTGAATTTTCAAAACAAATTACGATCCAATCCATGTTCATGATAACAGATCTTATAATATTGATTACTAAGACTAATGAAACACTAAATGACAAAGAATAACCACATAGAACCGAGAAATTACAACTATGCTAATAAAACTGTTAAGATGAGATTTTTCTAAATACTGATTTAAAAGAACAAACCACCGGTTTTAAAACTTAAATACACTTAATTATGACTAATGATTATTAAGAAACATATTACACTATCTCGACAACTAATACACGTAAATGCAAAAGTTGATAAAAAGGCTTACAAGTGGCTATGAACTGAGCAAATGTAACCAAGGTCACAAACACAACCTATAGAACCTCCATGTTCTCTAACCCATTTCCATCCAAATCAAACCGATTCACTTTCTTGATCACCTTCACCATTGATTTTTATTTTCACCGAATTTTTAGTATTTTTGGTATTTTCGATTTTGACTACTAATATCGCTTTTAAGGTATCTAAAAGCTTTGATAAGCTTTATGAGGAGCTTATATGAGCTTCTAAGTCCAAAGTAACAATTTCTAATAACATTTTAACAGATTGATATTTCTTTGAATTCGTAAAAATTGCATAACATGAGATAAAACCTCAAAAGTGAAATTGATGATATCAAAAGGTTTATGTTACACTGGAAATATGAAATACAAGATTTAAAAGCTTTAAGATACACTTGAATTAAAAGTTAAGCTTAAACGACATTAAAAAGTAAAATTACACTAGATATCTTTCTTCCATGACTCCTCTGCTTTCTTTATAGCTTTTCTGAACTCTCCACTTGATTCTGAACATATCCCATCAACAATATCAACCATTGATTCAGTCAAATGTATCTCAGCCATCAAACTTACTTTTGGCGCCAAAATTGAGATAAGGTAGCTTGAGACGCTTTCAAACCAATTAAAGAAGTTTGAGTGTTATGTGAAGTGTAGGAGACAATTTGTGAAGTAGGCATGGGTTTAGGTTGATTTTCAGAGAAAGCAGATATTTTGAGATAAACAAGAAGGTTCAATGGTGGGATGCATTAAATGCAAGGTGGGCTAATGAGAGGAGGAGGATGAGTGGAAATGGTGGATGAGGTGGAAATGGTGAGGTGGAGGTGATAAAACCACCTCGGTTTTGAGTTACAGGGTGGGGAGATGGGTCTGATGTAGGCGGTATATCCGATTTAAAATTTGGGCGGGTCATGTTTGGGTTGGATTGGGCTTACCCGGTAATACTAATAAGGTCCGCTTGGTTTGGTTTAATCAACAAGGACCATATTTGCAATTCCGCCAAAGTTGAAGGGCTTAATTTGAACATTTTCCAAAGCTTTCACAAGGGTTAAACCTGCCAAGTAAGATTAGTACAAGGACCTTAGTTGTTAATTTCCATTTTTACAAATCCAGGACCAAAGCATCAATTTAGAAACTATAAGGACCAAACTTGTAATTTTCTCCAAAGTTTATCATAAGGACCATTTTTGCCATTTATAAATAGAACAAGGTTAAAAGTTGATAATTTTCACTTTTTAATTTAACCAAGGACTATTTTTGACATTTTTCAAAGTTGAAGGACTAAAGTTGTCAATTTGTGATTTTAAACTTTAAAGGGTTTGTTTTGACAACTTTTGAATTTCATGGACCTAAAATGATATTTTACAAGTTTTTGAATTACTGTGGACCGATTTTGACAACTTTTGTAATTGGGGACTAAAGCGCCAATTATGCAAACTTGATACGCTTTTTCATCGATTTTGATGTTTTGCATTTAAAACATATAAAACACTTGTTTGTGATATTTTTATCATTTTGATGTGTTTCCGAGTGTTTTCGATGTTTTTGGCATTCTAACAAGATAAAATGATGAGTATTTGACACTCATCAATCCCCCACACTAAGATATTGCTAGTCCTAGCAATGATTTGAGAAAACATAATGGATTTTATCTCTTTACCAAAAGCCATTACTCGGGTAGCCAATTGTTTCAGCTCAAGTAAGAACTTTGGTACAATGATAACCAAATGATTTTGAGCAAATCATAAGCTTTCAACGGATTTGATTTGTCTTTACCGTGTCGCACTTTTCGGACTAGCCAACTCTTAGATAAATTATCAATATTATCTTTGGTGAGCCGATTACCAATTATGGATTTTCATCTCGCTTTACCACAAGCCATAAACTTGCGGGCTAGCCAACTTTTCACTAGTTTAAAGATATGGTGAGTAACACCATACAATTTTAGGCAAATTGCAAGCCATAAACGGATTTGAGATATCTTTACCAAGAGCCGCTTGCTCTCGGATTAGCCAATCCTTATGTGGGTTAGACATGGTGGATGATTACCATTTGTTGTGTTTAGTACATAGTACTTCCACTAAATAAAAAATTTAAAATTTGGCCATTTTGGGGAAAAAGGGACTAAAGGGCACATTTATGATCAAATTCGCTGTATTTCCCCACACTTAGAAATGAATATTGTCCTCAATATTCAAAGTACCTACCGTTATGCCAAACTTAGAACATAAAAGATAACATTTACTAACTAAGTGTAGAAACACAACAATTTTTTTTTTTTTTTTTTTTTTTTTTTTTTTTTGTATTTACAATTTTCAAAGTTTTATATATACAACAGTGGGTTATTACCCCACACTAGGTGGTAGAAAGGGAAAGATGTAAATATGGATGAAAATCCATATTGTGTGTGCTACTATTTTTGATTCCCGAGTCACTAGCTTGACTCGATCCCCGCATTCATTGGTTCATGGGAATGTTTGTAAATCCGGACAACCACGGGGGAATGTCCTCTCCAAAGTAATGCTTCACCGATGACCATTCACTTTAAAATTAGGACCATCGGGTTGAGATAACTCAACGGTACCATAAGGATAAACCTTAGCAATAGTGAATGGACCGCACAATGGGACTTAAGCTTTCCAGAAAATCTTCAATCTAGAGTTGAAAAGAAGGACTCGATCACCAACGTTGAAAACGCGGTTCTTGATTTTAGAGTCATGAATCTTCTTTGTCTTTGCTTATAGATCAAAGAGTTCTCATAAGCTTGATCACGAAGTTCATTTAATTCATTCATTTGAACTTTTCTCGTGATCACCTACCGTCTCAGATATCAAAGTTTGCATGTTTTAAGGCCCGAAGCCTTGTGCTCTAGTTCAATCGGAAGATGACATGCTTTTCCGCACACTAGCTTGTATGGAGTACACCCAATTGGTGTTTTGTAAGTCGTACGAAAAGCCCGTGCGCCATCCGCTTTATCCGACCAGATGCACGATTTTCACCTCTTGTCCTTTCAAGGATTCTTTTAATACCACGATTTGAAACTTCCACCGCCCACTTGTTTGGGGTGGTATGCAAGATAGATAGACGGTGGTAACACCATACTTTTGCATGACACGATCAAATTGGTCATTACAAAATGTGTACCACGATCATCGATTATTGCACGAGGAGTTCCAAACCGCAAAGAGAGCTTTCAAAATTTCACAACTACTCGGGCATCATTTGTAGGTAAAGCTTTCGCTTCAACCCATTTAGACAAATAGTCGACACCACGAGTATGTACTTGTTACCACGAGAAGATGGAAATGGCCCATAAAATCAATACCCTATATGTCAAATATCTCACAAACTTGAATGGCATTTTGTGGCATTTCATTCCTTTGAGATATGTTTCCATGACGACAAGCATCACAAGTTTTGACAAATTCGGGCATCTTTATAGATTGTGGGCCAATAGAACCCGGAATCAAACACTTTTTGGCGGTGTAGTTTGACTATGATGGCCCCGTGGGTCCAAAGATGACAAGCTTTGAGAATGTCAAGAGCTTCTTGTCCGAGAAACACACCGTCGGATGACTTGATCCGCACAGATTTTGAATAAGAAAGGGTCGTCCCGTAAATAATGTTTAACATCCTTGAAGAATTTATTCTTCACTGGTCGACATCCCTTTCATTAATGAAGTTACCCGCATGGTAATTTGCAAAGTCAAGAAACCATGGGGTAGAAGAGTTTCCACGAAAAGAAACCGCATTAAGTGTCTCGAGAGGAAATGTTTCATTTATATCCTTTTCTCGAAAACATCTTGGTGAGGGTTTTCTAATCTGGACAGATGATCGCCACCTGTGTTCTCACTCCTTTTTATCACGTATGATGATATCAAATTCTTGGAGGAGGAGAACCCAACGGAGCAATCTCGGCTTTGCATCTTGTTTTGCAAAGAGATATTTAAGAGCCGAGTGATCCGTATACACTACACATTTTGTCAAGATTAAGTATGGCGAAACTTTTCAAAAGCATACACCACGGCTAATAGCTCTTTTTCCGTGGTGGTGTAATGAGTTTGAGCTTCAATCATAGTCTTACTTGCGTAGTGAATAGGTGAAAATGCTTGTTTCTTCGTTGCCCTAAGACTGCGCCGATAGCAAAATCACTTGCATCGCACATAAGCTCAAAAGGTAAATCCCACGGGAGCAACGAGAATGGTGCTTCTGTAGTTTTTCTTCAAGTTTCAAAAGCTACGATGCACTCGGTGAGAAGATAAAAGGAGCATCCTTTTCAAGAAGATGGGTCATAGGCAGGCGATTTTGGAAAAATCTTGAATGAATCTACGATAGAAACCGGCATGGCCTAAAACTCCTAATACCTTTAACGGTAGTAGGATGAGGCGACTTAGCAATGACATCAACTTTGCTCTATCTACCTCAATCCCGTTCTTTGAAATCTTATGGCCAAGGACAATGCCTTCTTCAATGTTATCGGTTGTTCTCTCTTTGGGAATGTGTGTACTGGTCCTCGAGCTTCATACACGATCATCGTGGAAGAAAGCCATTGTTTACCACAAACATTGGGAGGTGTTTTCCTTTCGGGCATGATGTGTATTCGGAGAGTTCTTGGATATTGGTGTACTTGGTTCTTGAGCTTCATACACATTCATCGTGACGAAAGATGTGAACATTGGGAGTTGTTCTTCATTACCCTCATGATGTGTATTCGGAGAGTTCTTGAGCATTATACAAAGAGACCGACCGCATCAATTCAACTACTAGGGGAATTGTTCTCTTGACACCTTTTGGAATGGATCGCCTGTACGCCGCTGAAAAGGAAATTTGAGAAGATTGTTTTATGTGTGGATGATACGATGTTGTTCTTCTTATTGATGATATAACCTCGAATCGAAGAATCACGGTGATTATTCTTGAAAGGAGCGCTGGATTTATGATAATGGTGTGCTTCTCTCCGCACCGGCTAAGGCAAGCTTGAAATAGAGCTCGATTCGCTCACTATAGGATTTTCGGTTTGGGGAAAGGCGCCAAAGTCTCTTTTCGATGGTTCAATTTCTTTCTACTATGCAAGAGCCCGAAGCTTTGGTGGTGAATGTTTAAGAGTTGATGACTTCTATCTTCTACGATGCGCCGCTCGATATCCTTATCTCTAGACTCGTATCATCATCTTCTTTTACTATATCATCTTCTATCTTTGTATATATTTATTCAAAAGCAAAATACAAAAATATAAAACCAAAGAAACAAAATACAAAAATATAAAACCAACAAAAGAAAATAGAAAATATAAAATATTCAAAACCCATAAAATCGTAAAATTTGAAAAATACCAAAATATGTTTTCCTAGACATGTCTTCTGGTATCGATAACATCTACGGTCTTAGAAATGTCATTCAATAATGGCACGGACTTTAGATGAAGTTCGAGCAGAGGTGTACATATTTCTTTCTAAACATGTCTCAAAATATGGCTTGCAGCTACTTGATCGTAACCGTGCCTTAACCATGGCTTGCTATTATTTCGATAGCAACCCGCTCTTCAAAAGAAAGGAAAGTGTCACGCTAAAACAATTTTCAAATATTTCGTGCACTTATCCTAAAACAATTTGAGGAAAGTATGTCAAGGATCATTGCTCCTACACAAATGTTTTTCCGTCTAAAATTCTTCGTAAAAATATTTGTTGTTTTTCAAAAATGGTGGTAAATGAGTTGCTTTAAAACAATCGATTCGTAGTTTTGTGAAAATTGAAAACTCAATCAATGACTTCAACGCTTTTAATCTTTTGAAAATAAGTCATTGATTGAGGGAAAATGTTTTCAAATTTATATCATCTAACGGACTTTCTTAATTATCCTACGTGCTTATCCGAAAAATATAATTGCCTATGTTGAAGGACTAGGTTTCTAGGATATGATTGTTAGGTTTAGATGATTAGAGTTTGAGAAACACATTATACCCATACCTTACATGATCCGATTGATATGTTGGATTGACTTTTATTAGTCGATTGTTGTTTGGGTGTTGTCGACCACCATATATTTGTATGTGTGTTCACTAACATATGCGTATATTGGTATATAAGAATGTTCCCGATCCGGATCCCACTAATGAACATGATTGGATGCCGCAAGGAAAGGGTAACGATATCTTGGGTTGACAAATGAAGAAACGGGCTTAATTGAACTTCTATGGAGAGTTGGCATAAATGCAACGTAAGAGGTCTCACCGCATCGCCAGATGGTTTTCTTCTAAGTGATTGAAGAAACGGAGCTTAATTGGACCTCGTTGGCATTCAAAATGCAACATTAGAAGAAGTCTCACCGCATATGCAGACGGTTTTCTTCAAAGCCCTACAAAGAACAATGAAGCTTCTCAACCACATAACGAATCTTTATGCGAGATACCATTTTAAACAATTTTTAGTAAATTGAATTAAATTGTTTTGAAAATGGAAAATGTTGTTTTGAAAATATATTGGACTAAATTTTGAAAATCACCGGACTTCATTTTATCAAAACTTGAGTCACTCAATTATCGACTACGGTCATGGATTGAGGGAGAGTGATTTAAAATAAAATATTTTCAAACGATATTTCTTCACAAAAGTTCCGCTTTGTACAATATAAGTGGTGATCTAAAGATTTAATGTTATGTCATGGTATGATTTTTCTTTAGAATCAAGGTCTTTCAAAATGAAATTTTTCTCGTTCTTGTTTGATTGTGAAATTGTTTTATTTTACTAAAAGATCTCTTAAAAACTATCATACCTGACACTAACAATCTTTAATGTCTTAAATTGGTCCCTATCTGTCATTTTTCAAAAAATTAAATCTTGCCACGTCTTTCCCCAAACTCTTTTAAATGATTTAAACCAATTGGGATCACAAAGTCTCAAAAGGTTTGAAATTTTTGATCGGGTTAGAGATCGTGAGTTAAATCTCTTATCTGTTTAAATGGAATTGGTTTTAGTCCTTTAAAGGCACTCCTGCCTCCATGTGCCAAACGATTTCATACACAATGCACATGTTGAGGAGGAGGATTTATCCAAAAAAAAAAACATGATGAGTATTTAAACCATGCCACATATTCTCCCATATCTTCTAAACCTTATTAAATCACTTGGGATCCAAAATCTCAAAGGGTTTGATATTTTTGATCGGGGGAGAATTTGTGATTTAATTATGAAATTTGATAAAAGGTGATCGTTTTGATTCGATTGCAGTCGCTCTCTCATATGTGCTAAACGCTTTCGTATCTCGAAGCATATATTGAGGGGAGCATTTTAAAAGAAAAGAAACTATCAAGGTGCAAATGCTTTTATGTTTTAACATAAAGTACCTTGATTGAGTTTTAAATGTTTTCTTAATGGATTTTGTGATTGTGGATGTGCTTCAAAGAACTCTTGCCTCTATGTGATAAAATGTTTTAAAATATCTTATGCACATATTGAGGGGAGAATTTTACCAAGAAAATCAAATGGCTTTTTCGTATGAAAATTGTGATCAAAGAAAATATTTCAAAGTCCTCTTGCCTCCATGTGCCAAACAATTTCTAAATCACACGCACATGTTGAGGGGAGGTTTTCTAAATGATCAAAACTATTAAGGTACAAAATGCTTTGATCTCGTGTCACAAGTACCTTGATTGTTTTTCCAAATGATTTTCAATTGGTTTCATGAAGGAAAGAACAATACCAAAAGACCGACCAATTTACTTTATGCATGGAGTTATAAGGATGGTTAGGTTAGGTATTTGTTCCCACGATCCGCCGTAACGGAGGGATCTTCCTGTGACAATCCACTAGATAGTGTAGAGTCCTTAGGAATATTGAAAAAGGAGAAAATGAGAAATGGGAAGAGTGCGGATCGAGACAGAGCTAGTAATGGAATAATCCCAACAAGGTTCTAGTTATGAAGTCTCGGTAAGCACCAAGGGGTTGAAGAATGAAAAGAAATGAATGTGAAAAGGGTGAAAAGAAATAGCCTCCATCAATTCAACCTTAGGGCGTAAACCGGGTTCAATACATATGCTACTTGTTGTTACTAAGGTAACACCGGTATTGAAGACAAGACGTCATGGACCCAATGGACGATCGCACTAAACTTCCCAAGCCACTCAAGTTCCTCTTAAAAGGGCTTGTTTCATTCTCACGGGAACCGACATTATCTATCGACTTTCTCTTAGAGATTGTTGATATTGAAGAAGGAGACCCTCTCCTAGTCTCCCAAGACAGAACCAAATATGCACGATTGAGTCTAGAGCCAAGAGATCATCCACAATATCTCATTAGGACACTAAATTATTGAAGACTTGTCTTGTTTCACACAATGTGGAAAGTAAGTACATATTAAGAGTCCCACGCATTATCCTTGTGGTATTGCCGTAACATCCGAGTGATATGAAAATATTCACGATGAAGATGGAAATCCTTCTAGAGCCAACATCAAACAAGCTCTTGGTGGGTGACATGTGAGATCTTCTCGTAAGATCAAACTTGTGACAACCGGATAGAAACAATGGGCGATTCTGTCTTGAATCAACCTTGGTCCAGAATGGAATTGACGAATACTTTTGGAAAACCGTTCGATGTGCAAATCTTCTTTCTAGCACGTCGAATGTGTACCTATGTTTTCAAAATTCAAAAGTATCTCGATTGAAAATACTTTTAGAAAAACCGGTCGATGTGCGAATCTCTTCTTTTCACTAGCACGTCGATTGTGTACTATTTTCGAGATACAAAAGTGTTTTGATTGAAAATTGATCTTTCTCATAAAACCTTCGTCGATTGCAAAACTCTTTATTCTAAGCAATACGCGATTGTTTTCAAATCAATTTTCATCAATCGCTGAATCTTAATTACCGGTTCACTCACTCCGTGTTGTCTTCTTTGAGACGCCCGGTTTGAGAACAATAGAACAAACATGAAACCCTATCAAGGAGATTCTTAGGAATCCTACCGATCACAGCAAGATTGTACCGATCAACGGGAACCGTGGGCGTGTACTCAATTCAACGAAGTGGTCAAAGACACTTTCGTGTTTTATTGCTAACTTGTTGTTTGCGGTACATTTGGACGGTTGCGGTGATCGTAATTGAGGCGCCAATCCAAAGCCGCATGCTCACAAAGATCCACACTTAATTGAAGAAATCATGACCGGTGCATATCTACATAACCTCGGTTCGATATTTTTATACTATGCTTCTTTCTGCGCGCAAATATCATGAACCGAAGGCTTCCGCTACTCGATGGAAAGATGTCATGATCCAAACGTGTGAGCATGTCGGTCCGAAAGTCACAACTTCACATGATGGCAACACAACAAAGGGTGATCCGAGATTTATCGTGGTCGATGATCTCAATGAAAGCTCAAAGATCATCAAAGATGTGGATCGCTTAAAGGCCTCCACAAAAGTACAAAATATGCGGACTTGGAAGAATCACCGCTAAGCACAAAGATTGCGAAATTGAAGAATTGAAGTTCACGAGCTCATGAACGAAGTCAAAGATAGAATGCTAGGATGCAAAATGTAAAATATGGGTGACCTCCCTTGGGAGATTGTTAGAATTAGAAAATTCCATAGTGAAGAGTCGGTCACCCCTAATATTATCTAGCATAAGTTAGCTCGTAGACATATCTTTATTTACGTTATTTAGTAGTTTACTAGTTAGTTTGTAGCGTAGAATAGTATAGTGCAACACCGTGGAGGAAGGACGGGTCTTTACCCACCGTATCCCCGATCCACAGCCGATAGAGGTCGTGTCTTATGTAACTATAAATACCCCTTCCATCCATGGAAGGGTGGTGCTTCAATCTAATATTCTACAATTTGTGTAAACCTCGAGCAAGAACACCCAACTCTAACTTTCTCTCTCTAATGGCTAACATGTATTTTGATCTCCCAAGACCACCCGAATCATCAAACACAATAAATATTATGATCCTACATAATATATATATAATATTTTTAAGCTTGAAAATTATTTTTTTTTTTCAAAAAATTCATATAAATAAATGAATAAATTATTAAATTTAGGTAATTCGGGTTATTCGGTTCGGTTTTCGGTTATTGGGGTTCGGTTTTCGGTTCGGTTTAGTTAAATTTGAATTCGTTCTTGTTCGGTTCTCGGTTATACCCGGAAAAAAATTAACCGAACAAACCGATAACCGAACCGATGAACACCCCTAATAAAACCTACTTATTCTTCTTGGTTTACACATATAACAACATAATTGTGGGCCTATTATTCTTCTCACCACATATTCATTTTTTTTCCATTTTCTTTTCTTTCTTTTTTGACATTTTTAATTCAAATATTAATCCAAACCATCTAACAAAACAAACACATTTTTAATTCAAATCCAAATACAAATTCAAGTCCCAATCAAAACCTATCGATAAACCAAACGACCCCTAAGTTTTTCTTGAAAAAAAAATGAATGATGTAAAAGATTTAAGGAGGTGTTTAGTATATAGGTTATGACCAAAAGGTTTGGGTTGAGTCTTAGATTTTAGGGGGGCGTTTGGTATGTATATGGAATGACTATATGAATGATTATTGATATGGGTATGGAATAGGTTTGTAAACCTACCACCATAGATGGGTATAGGAAATGCCCATTTCTATGGGTTTCATACCATGTTCAAAACCAAATCTATAAACCAAACAACTATGTTGGGAATGAAAGCATTCATTCATTCTTATATCTTCAAACCAAACGACCCCTTATTGTTTGGTAAGTGGGTTTGGTTTTGAAATAGTGAAAGAGCCCACAAAATTGAAAGGTGGTAAGCTTGTTGGGTTTTCACTCTTTTAACACACTAATTTTAGTTAATGTTTTTTTTACCTCTCACACATATACATATATTTATAATTATATTTTTAACTCAAATTTATTATAGGAACCGATAAACAAGAGTAATTTACTTATTTTAATCATTTTACAATTTTATATCAAATCCAAATCTTAAATCAAATCCAAATCTAAACCCATCTACAAACCAAACGCATCCTAACATTTTTTCTCAAAAATATCATTTGTGTTATTAAATAAATGCTTAATTAAATAGTTAACAAAACGAGTTGCCCCAATTTCATTATTAAATATATAGGGTAATATTAGTTTTTTTCGATTTGTACACACTTTTAAGAAATGCTAAAACTTGAATGAAATGTATATTTTTTGTGGTATGATACTATCATTTGTGCTATTAAATAAGTGCTTAATTAAATAGTTAAGAAAACGAGTTCAACCCCCTTCTAGTTTGTGGTAAAACTATTCAACCCATTCTAATTTTTTTTAAAGAAACGATTTTTATTCCATGTGACCATGTGCACCATTCTTAGGTTGTGCACACTGGGACTGAAAATATCGGTCGGTCGAGTATGACGACCGATTTAAACATCGGTCGAGTCGAGTGTGGATGATCGCTCGAAGATCGGTCTTGGCATCCCAAGAAACAATATCGGTATAATATCCAATCGATAGTATACAACACATAAAAAAAAACATTTAAAAGTTACCGCTTAAAAAAAAAAAAAAACTTTTTTAAACCTTTATCACTTTACATCCTATAAATACCAACCTCAAACACACTTCTAAACACACAATTTCAAACACAATTCAAACTATTTCTCATCCATATTCACCATGTCAAAGAAAAATACCCTCCCAATCAAAAAACCGACGATCCCGACTACCCCAAAATGCATCAGATGTGAATTTCTCACCGGAAAACAACTTTGAATTAACCGGCATAACACCACTACGAAATCAGGGTATTTGCTTAAGTCCACCAACTTTTGAATATCAATCACGACTACCACAACTGAATCAAAATCAAAACCCGTTTTACGTTAATCGTCCATGTTAATACAAATAAACAATAAAAACGTTTATTTATATTTTACGATCTTCAAATTTTTTGTCGATAACAAACGTAAAATCATTTTAACGAAATAAATAAAATACGTAAAAGCTTTGAGCCAATAGTTTACTAACACACTTTTACTAAACATATTAAAACTATCAAAACATGTTTAGTAAATAAGTTATATAAAACCAAAAGACATTTTTATAAAACACTAACAAGTAATATTGTTTACATCTTATAGAAATATATATGTGTAACAAGTAATAGTGTTTACATTTTATATAAATGTATATGTACTTTGTATATGTTGTAACGGGTAATTAATGGGTAAAACCAAAGTCCATAACCCATGACCCATGATCCATTGACTAGGTACAATGAATGTTGTTGGGTAAGAACCAAAGTCCACAACCCATACCTATGGAGCATAATCCATAACCCATGACCCATTGCATGACATCATGCATGAAGTCATGTTAGATATTATCCATGATCCATGACCCAAAGTCCATGACCCTTGACCCAAGATCCATAACCCAATGACTAGGTACATTGCATCTTGTTGGGTATTCATGATCCAATACCCATGACCCATGGTCCATAATGCATAACTCATAACCCGGTTTGCAACCCAAAATCCGGACTAAACTGACCCGGTAGTCGGATCCCAGGATTTGCACTAGCCGGATCATTCTGGTGAGGGGTCCGTCGAAACCGTGGGACAGTAGGCACATTTTGCCTATAAATAGTGAGTCATTTCTCTCTTGCTCACTACCACTCTTAGATATTCTTTCTCTCAGTATTATAACCTCACTAACCACAAATCCAAATGATCATTCTATGTAGTTTTATCTTTGTGTGATTCTCTAGGTTCCTCTTAAAGGCGAGATCACCACCTCTTGAAGACGTGCAAGCTCAAGGTCATGAGTTACTAAGCTTTGTCATCATCAAGACCACTGAAGTGTATCTTGTTTATAGTTCTTTACTCCCTCCATAGAAGTGTCTTGTTGAAGGCATTAGTGAATGGTGCCGAAGGTATACAATCGATATGGTGCATCGATGTACAAGTTGTGTAGTTTGGGTTAAAGGATGTTGATATCCTCTCTAGTATTGTAACAAGGAGTGTGTCTCCTTTGGGTAGTTGTATTGTGGTGTAGTGTTGGGTAGTAGTTTCTCCTTTGTAATGGAACTCGGTATCTAGCCTTGTATCAGATAAAGTGTAGGCGACGTTGTGATAGGTTTGGTTCTACCTCGTGGAAGAACTCGATGTCTAGACTTGTACCGGATAAAGAGTAGGCGACGTTGTGAAGGCTTCTCCGCTACATTAAGGAGCTTGTGTTGTGTAGTGCTTAGAAACTCTCGAGTGGGATACTCGGGGAGTGGAGTAGGGCAAGAAATGTGTCCTTTTAGACGAACCACTATAAATACTCGTGTCGTGGTTTTGTGTTTCTTTACTCTTTATCTCTTTCATTACTTACTTATATATTCATCTATTAATATCCAACACACCATCTAAATAGATTGACATAAGTCGATCTAAATACTTTAAAACGAAGTTTTAATCGATAAAACTATTCGATCCCCCCCTTCTAGTTTTCCACAATTGGTACCAGAGCTTTATTACCAAGTTTCTTAGAGTATATTGTACTTTAAAAACTTGATACGATCCGTGTATATTTGAAAACTACAAAGAAGGATATTTTCTAAAACAAAAACTATGTTTCAAGAATATTTTTTGTTGGATGTTAATTAGATGATAACATTAATTCTTTTCTTTCCTTACATCTCACTTGGTCTTACAAAATGCACTAACATTTCTTGTCATTTTGTTTAGTTAATCTCATCAAGATTCTTTGGTAATAACATAACTTTCCCCAAAAAGTTGTCTAAACGTATTACTAAGCAGATCTCGAAGAAACCGGAGTTGTCCATTGATAAAACTCATCAAAAAAAAGGGACACTCAAATTGCAATAGAGGTGTGACTTTCATAAGACTTATCTATAGGTAATGTTGGTAAATCATGTGTATGATTGCATGTCACTAAATGAAAATTTGTATGTTTATATTTTTTCTTATTCATATAAATATCTAAACACATTTATATGATATACGTGACTTCATTAGAAAAACTTTATGCATACGTGTCATCGTCCATCTAAACCTAGGTATATTAATATGTGTTGTCTAAACCTAATCTCTAAAAATCAAATCTTTCTAAATACAAATAAAACAAAACACAAATCTCAAAAATTCCTCCTTCCCCATAAAAATCCATCCGTTCGTAAAACCCTCACCAACAAATCCCATTTTTCAAATCTTCCACTTTCAAAAATTTCACACACTCAAAACTTCATCTTCTACATCATCTCATTTCGAGTAATCCAAACCAAGGAAGATCTTCGTCATCATGGTTTACATCGCCCTCGTGATCATCATCGTCTCGCTCATCGCTCTCATGTATCTCATGATCAAATTCTCGCACGGAGACATGTTCTTTGTTTTATTGATCTACATTTGTATCATCTATCCGACTCTTTGTATTGCTTTAAGCATTGAAATGAAATATAAATGATGTCATAGTTTTCTCGTTTCATTCTCGCATAATGTGTTTTTATTTTTTTGTCCGCACATCCCAACATGTTTGAAACTATTAATGTATGTTCAAGAATTAACATTAGCTAAAACACATTTCATTTTGTAACATATGAGTTATAAAAATAGATCCTACGTCAAAATAAATTCTGTCAAATCTGCAGATCTCCCGGATTCCTGATTTTTAACTGGCCGGATCCCTTTTAAAAGGGAACCAGAAGAACCGGAGGAACTGATGACAGAAACTCATGCAAACAACATAAAAATCATTTCAGGAAAACTTACTATAAAAGGAAAACCTCACTAAAATGTCAAAAAGTAGTAAGTTAAAAATAGGAGTGTCATTGTTAATAAAATAAGGAGATCCTATCGCTTTACCATAGCTCAAAACTATGATTAAAATACTTAAATGTATCACCAACCAAAAACACTCTCACTCTCGAAGTTTTACTTTGTACTAACATACTCATGTAAAATTTGTTTCATGTCTATAGGTTTCATCATGTCTCATGAGTATGACTTCGATCATCAACTCACTTATGTGTGCATTCCAAATATATCTCTTGTACCTAACACCCCTGGCAATCATGTTCGTGGGTTCAATAATCTTGAAACTTGTTACTTTCATGAAGGACATATTGTTGACTCACCTCTAATCTTTCAAGAAGGTATCAATACCTCATTCCTCACCATAGGACTAAAAGGTCTTATCGGGATCAACGAGAAAATTTGTTCGCGGTTTGTTTTGGAATTCTTTCGTCAAGTTGAACCCGTTCGTAACGAAGATCGTTCTCTATCACTATGGTTTTGGATCAAAAACCAAAAGTTTGTTTTGACTCTTGAGCAATTTCTCACATTCTCCGAATTCCAAATTATGGATAATGTGCATTCACTGAAGATTGGACTCTTGACTCTCTCTTTAACTATCGTGAAAAACAGTCCATATTGTTCATACATACCCTCTCCTCAAGAAATAACTCGCTTTCTATGCACTCCTCAACATTCCAACTACTCAAATCCAAACATAATTCATGCAAGTGAACTCCGGGATGATCTTAAATCTATTGCTGTCATCCTACGTGAAAATGTTTGGAGTCTTACAGGAAATCGTGAGATTCTTCCCGCATGTTGCGCTCACATGATTTACTGTCTCCTAACTCAACAACCATACAACCTCGCTTACTTCTTCGCAAGACGAATAGTAAACCTCCAAGGCAACAAGAACAAACTATTACCTTATGGGATGTTCTTGACACGCCTCTATCATCATGTCATGTACTATCATCCACAAATTCAAAGCCCTCAATATTAACTTGTGAATAAAATGATGGAACCTCTAAATGCATCTCTCATCACTTCATTCTTCACTCTTAAATCGTCGACTCTCGTAACCCACTTGACGATCCATCAAACAATGAATAATAAAAGTTAGTTCATAAATAAAATATTTCCTTTAGAAAATCAAATCATTAAGCTTTATCTTAATTCACCAATGTAACTTGATCTCGTCTATGAAATAATTATTTGTTGATCATTTTTTTTCTTGACTATTTGGTGTTTCTACATGCTATACTTACTATGTTTCACTTGTATACATGTATGCTTACTGTGGAGATCATTAGTTTCAAAATTTGATACATAGAGCATAATATTGCACGCTCACTGTTAAGAAGTCTGTCCCAGATGCCGGATCCCTGGCTTACAACTGCCGGATCCCTCAAATGAAGGATCCGTGGGATCGGGTAAACAGAAGTGATTTCTTTTTATTCTTACACCAATCCAACCTTCTAGGCCTTATTGAAATAGTTGAACATGCTTCATTAGGATCACTTAAACTTTTCTTAGGCTCAGTTGATCTCACATTCACTCATGGATGATTTAGGATCACATTCAAGGTATTTTTGATTTATCATTAATTCAAAACTCACCATCTTTCCGCTCAAATGTTTACACATTGTTTCTTATATCTCAAAACACCTAGGTTTATATTTCTCTCAATTTTAGCAAATTGATTTTAGTCATCTTTTCCTTAAAATGAGCTAAAAACTAGTTTTTCACTTCTTGTGATTTTTTAGGGAATTTTCTAAATTTTTCTTAGATCACCATCTGGTCTCTATAACCCTTTGACACCATTAAAAATTCTTAGTGTCATCCTAGATCACTCATCGGTGCTCATGAAAACTCAATTTCTTTCCATAAAAGACATCATTAGCTATCCTCACTCATTATGCTTGATCATTTAAGTTTCATATCATTTAAGACACCTGACGAGACTAAATCACTCAAGATATATAGGGGCTAGACCTCACTAGAGCCTCATCACTCTTTTTCTTGGCTCCTGAGAGCTGGATCCCTGACTTTAGTCTAGCCGGATCCCTCAAGTGAGGGATCTGTGAGAACCGTCTGCACAAACTAACCAATCTTACTTGATATAATCATTTCAAACCATCTTTGTTAATATAAACACTCCACATCATCTTAAATGACTCCCTAGATCAGTATAACTCTGTAGTTGACTCTTGTGCATGCAAATCATTGCAATTTGAAGGGCTTTAGTGGTTTAGGCTTTAATTCACTTGCCAAATTTCTTCCTTTATAAACCACTTGTGTTTGTACTTCCAAATCATCACTCAAACACTCATTCTCAGTAGCTATAACCTTCTCTTCACATTTCTCATTATTACCATTTCACCATGAGAAAGGCACCAAGTGCACACTCATCAACTAAAGAACCTCCCAAGAAAATTGCCCGTGTGGTTCATGAAATCTTCTCAACCGATTCATCACCCATTAAAGCCTCAAACACTAGAACTCCCTCACAACCAACTCTACCATTCAAACCAACTCCCAAAAGGCTTGTTCCCACAAGACAACCCTTGCCAAACACTACCATACCTCCTAAACCAAACACTTCTACCTCGACTAAAATAACCAAACCATCACCTCTAGTACATAGAGCTATCTCTTTCACCACCCCACTTTCATTCCCAAACCTTTACAGCTTAGAGGACTTACCACCTAGGCCTTTTCATCCACCACCATTGCCAACATTTTCTTCAATTGAGAAAATGGTGCCACAACAACCCTCTCACCAAAACTTTGGTGTTGAAACCACACTAGCACCCGTGTCCTATTCTTCTTCACCCTCAAATGGTCCATTTTAAATTATGAGGAATCACCAAACTCAACAACCGGACCATATGGAAGTAGATACTTTTTTACCTCCACCATCAACACACATTTCACCACCTTCACCCATAGTTGAACCACCTCCGACTTCATCAAGCTTGCCTCCACAAATCTCTCCATCCTTTGTGGAACCTCTACCTCTTTCATCAAATCTTCCACCTCAAACCGCTCCACTTTTACCACCACCATTCCCTAGGCATGACAATGATTGCTTCGTTGTCAACATGTCGAAGGATTAGTCCATGAAGTGCGTGACTAATTACGCTTCATGTTCAATCACCTACTCGAACGTTTGAAGAAGTTAACAAATCTAATCGCCCCAACACATAGGAATTCAAGCACAATACTCAAACGTTTTCTAATATTAGGCGATCTTAGAATTGTTAGGTGATTTGTCAATTTGAGTATATAAGATTTACCGTCTACGTAACTCTCGGGTCGTTCTCCCAACAAGGGTGAAATAGTCGTCGATTCGTTGTTTAAAGTTACGATTGCTTTGAATAGGGAAAATGAGAGATTTTTGGAATTTTATACTAAAATTGCAAAACATAAGCTAAAAATAGCATAATAAGCATCTAAAACAATTATACGAAGCAAATGTGAGCTAAAATGTAAGGGAAACCTAAAAACGAGCGCGCTTAGGAAAATCCCGAGCGCTAAAAGTGAAATCTAGGAAATATCAACTCTAGACATGCAAATCTATTTTTCCTAAGTTCTATTTGATAAAAGAGAATTTTAGAAAACATTTTTTTTTATGAATTAAAAACTAAAACAAGGAAATTAAATGTTTAAAAATAGTAAATGATTATGGAAAATTACGAAACTTTTTCTAAAAATACTTAAGATTATACTAAACCTAGGAAAAATGAGAAATCTGAAAAAAAAAAAAAGCACATCAGATAATAAGCTAAGTAAACTAGTTTTTCTATAAGGAATTAATAGAGTGAATAAAAGCACGCAACACCTAGGAGAAGAGATGGCAAGGGATTGTGATGTTGAGGTTTGGTGTGTGGAAGGATGAGGTCCCGTGTTCGACCACAGCCTCACCCTTTGAAAACCAAATTAAGCCGGATATAAGCGCTAAATGGAACAAATAGGTTTTCAAAGTAATCTAATCCCAAACACTCCTAACTGATGTGAAAAGGCTAAAAATCCAAAGAAAAGATATCACATAGGACTTTTAAGCTTAAAAGTAGTCTAAAGGATTTATTAATAAGCTCTTAACTAACAAATAAGCAGAAAACAAAGAGAATAAGCAGTTTAATATAGTAACTAAACTAAGTGGTAAGGGGGTACATATGAGTTCAATAAGTTGTTAAGAGGCATAAACAAGCAAGACTAAGGCAAATCCTAATCTATATTTTCTAAAATCTAAAGTGGGTATAAGATAAGCAAAAGGTAATAAGCATAAAACTTAGCTAACCTACTCTAAATTTTTGACACAATAGTAGCTCAACAGTAAAATGGGGGCTTATTTAAGCTTAAAAATAAGCAAGCATATAAGTACTAAATTCCAAATAAGGTAAAAACAGATGAACTTCATACTATTGAGATTACAAAAGAACTGAATATAAGCTATATTGAGCTTAAAATGAGCTAATAATAGGCTATTTAAACCAATGGGTCATACTATACTAAACTGACCCTTATTGAAAAATAAGAAAGATAACTATGGATGACTACTTTTAGTGACGAATTAAGGCAAGGTAAAGACATATTAATGTTATGGAAACTTAAAACAGATGAAACCTATCATCTAGAAATTCTAAAAAGGCAGTTTACAAACTTAAAAACCCTTAAACAAAGATGGAACTTGAGTTGTGAACACAGCCTATCAGAAACAGATGTTACTTTTGGAAACTTATAAAAAAATTTGCAAAATGACTTAGGAGCTTTTGAATCTAGCTTAAAACAAATAACTCTAATGACTAACTACTATTTTGACAAAAGTAAACTGAATTTAAGAATTAAAACACATTAAAACTGATTTTTAATCACTATCCCAAACAGTCCTTTATTACCAACTGATATGAAACTGAACGTGATAAGACCTTTTTAAGCTAAGTTTATGAAAGACAACTGTTCAATAACTATTTTACCAACTAAAAAGTGAATAGTAAACTGGAAATAAGCATTTGAATAAAATTCAAGCCTAATAAGCACATTTTTTGGATTTTGTGATATCTTAATTAAGAGTTTAAACTAATGACTATAAAGCTTTAAATGAATACTTAAGATCATAATTGGACAGATAAGAGCAAATAAAATCAGGAAATAAGCCAATAAGCTAATCAATAAGCAATTAGTAATTTCACTTTAAAGAAAAAAAACTGAAGAATAGAGTTAAAAGCAGAATACAAGACTGGATTTGATTAAAAGCTTTTTAAAAGTACAATTATGAAGAATTAAGCAGAAAGTTACAAAAAATAAGCTAATAAGCAAATCCTATTCTTATCTAAGCTAAACATATCCTAATTCCTAATCACTCTCCAAGTCGTGAGATGAGGATTTTATAGCCACTCAGAAGCTTCGGATGCATAAGATCCCTTTCCCATCTCTTAATCTACACCATTGATCAATCTCCACATCACCATTATCAATTGTGACCCTTAGATCAAATAATGACATGTTCTATCCAATGAATAAGGATTTAAAGCGACACTTTTAAGGGGTCATTCAAGCCTTTAATCGCCCACTTTTATATCCGCATCGCTTAATTTCGTTCATTTTCACTTTTAGGTCTCTTGGAAGCAAAATGCCGGAATGACGATTTTGACGAAAAGGAGTGAATATATGAAGAAAATGGCTAAGTCAATATCAAGACACTCAAGTCTTTGGAATAACACCGACGGCGTCCCAAACAGAGGGCGACGTCGTCCCTATTTTATGACGACTCAGAGCGAATTTGCTATTTTTACACCGACGGCGTCGAGCTTTGAAGAGTAAGGCTTCACAAAGACTTTTCTTCTCGGGCGACCTAGATCCAGATTCGCACGACGTCATCTTTCAAGACCGACGGCGTCACAACCACAAAGTGACGCCGTCCCAATGTTGACTTGGCCAAGACGAAACCCTAATGGTGGTATCGTGGCGTCCCAACTATAAGGTGACGCCGTCGCATATGTAAAATTATATATAGAAATCGAATTCTCAGACTTTTAGGAGGTAGACTTGTGGAGTAAAAACCTAAAACGATTTTGGTCCGGTTTGGACAGTATTTTAGGGTTCTCATACCATATTTTACATCAAGATAAGTTATTTACTTCATTGATTTCATTATGTCTTCAATTGTATGTGTGTATGCTTGCATGTTTAACATGTCCGGCTAAATTTCTTGTGTGTTTGCTTAGATCTATGAAACCTAGTTATTAATTATTGATTGGTTGCCTCTTATCTTAATTGTAATTGGCTTAGGATTGCACTAGGTCATCATTGTGTTTTTAATGCTTGAGTAATCTTTGTGATCCTTAGTTTATAACCACATAGCGTAATTGTAGGCTAAATATCCAAAGATAACCTTAGTGTTAGTTTATGAATCCTAGAGATCTTGTAGGCAATAACCTTAAAGTATACTTAAAGAGTTAGGGATAAAAGCATACCCTACGACATTAGAAGACACAAAGCGTTAAGAATAAGGACGTGGCAATTCAACCACCAATAAAAGATAACTAGGGAGTAATAGTATCTAGGCAGACACATTTTTAATCATTATACGAACACACATCAATAGACATAAACTACCCCTTAGTTTAGATAATTAGATAAGTAGAGTAATCGGTAGAAGTAGCAACCCCCAAATCCAAACCCCGAGATTTTACCCTTAGCTTTATAAAAAATATAAAAAAAAAAAGATAAAAATAATCTTCCTCAACCTCAAACCTTAGCGTAGTACATCTCTCACTAGCATTCCTATTCCC
The DNA here is from genome assembly GCA_022545495.1 of Chrysanthemum lavandulifolium. Classification (NCBI taxonomy): domain Eukaryota; kingdom Viridiplantae; phylum Streptophyta; class Magnoliopsida; order Asterales; family Asteraceae; genus Chrysanthemum; species Chrysanthemum lavandulifolium. Next base: position 150,234,278 of record CM040238.1, on the reverse strand, counting down.
TAGAGAACGATATCAATACCGATGCTTACCCAATACTACACTACAACGATTAGGTTCATCGCTTGTGGGTGTTGAAAAACTTGCTCGAAGAAAAGGAAGTTTCCTTTGACCCCGAACGCGTTATACGCACATCAGAAAAGCTGTCAATTAGCCAGCGTGGCATTCCTTTGTTGTCAGATGGTGACAGTGAGCTTCTAAAACGAGTTAAGTAAGGGTAAATTAGGTGGTGATGCAGGGTAATAATTGGGGAGGATAAAAACTAAATGGGGTGTAAAAAAGGCGAGCTTGGTTTGCTTGACCCAATTTATATAATTATTTGACCTGGTTAAAATAGTAGTTGACCGGATTCTTTTAGTTTTGACTGAGTATTTGGGTTTAAAATGGGAAAAGGGAATATTAATCTTGGGCTTGGTTGGGCTATGGATTGGACTTGTAGAATTAATAAAACCAGATAAGTGTAATAAAGGATTTATGGTTTAAACGGTTTTAGGGTTAGAGGACTAACTTTGCCAATTTGGCAAAGTTAGTTGTAGGGGTTTAGGGTGAGATTTTTTGGTGAGGATAAGGGTGTAAGGTGTAATTAAGGTAAAAATGAGGGTGTATTGTGTAATTTTGGCTAAGACGAGGGTTGGTTTGGTTTATTGGGATAAAAACATGATCCAAAGAGCGAAATTCCACTCCCGACTTCGGCTTTCCACACTTATTCCAATCCCGTGCTCGGTTTCGTCTTGTTTTGTCTTTTTCTTGTCCATTTCACATATTCGGTACCCGTACATGTCATAAACACAAAACATATATATTTTGGCAATTAACGGTCGGTTTTCGGTCTTTTGGGTCTGATTCTGATAAATAAAAGGTATGAGATTACACACATACCATTAGGAAATTTACTACATGTATCATTTTCTTAGTTTTAAAGATATGTGTATTATTTATCTTGTTTTATTGAATGAAACTACATTTTGAATGCTATATAGTTATGTGAATATGTTTTGTGCAACAATACATAACTCATTTAAACGTTTACGCCACTATCTATATCTACATTGTTTGCCAATAAGTTGCGGTACACGGTTGCCAAAGTTTTGCCTAGACGGATCCCTCACAGAAGGATCCGCCGAACCGTCCAACAAAATCAAATTTTTTAAACTAAATTGAAACTCATTTGCATGAACCAATGCACCATATACTTGTTTCCTAACATTTGTTTTGTAGATTTTCAAAATACACATGAAGACTTTGACACCCCCAACAAGGGGGAGCTTTTCGTCAAAGCAAAGCATTGCAAAAACATTTGCAATACATTCACTTAGGCTTTCTAACTACTTGACGCATTCATCAAAAGGGAGCACTGGTCAAGGGAGAGCATCTCGTCAAAGTTAAAACCATTGGAAAGATACTTGCAATACACTCGTTTAACCTTCCTAATTACTTGACGCCCTCAACAAAGGGAAACATCCGTCAAGGGGGAGCTAAGACGAATCTTTCTTTCATCTTACTACTTCTCTTTACTTTTCTTTTTCTAACTATTTCTCATTTAGTCAGTTTTCACAAGTTTTTCTCAAAACCATTTTTTCGCTATGTGTTAGTTTCTTTTCGACGCTCTTTTTGTTTCGACAAAAAGGGGGAGAAGAGAGTAAAAATTCAATCTGAATTTTTACTAATTTTATTTTTCCTTAAAATAATCTTATGTTTGTCAAGAGTAAAACTCAATTCAAATTTTACAATTTTATTTTCTCCTTAAAATAATCTTATGTTTTGTCATCAACAAAAGGGAGATTGTTAATACAAATAAACCATAAAAAGTTTATTTATATTTTACGATCTTCAAATATTTTGTCGATAACAAACGTAAAATCATTTTAAAGAAATAAATAAAATACGTAAAAGCTTTGAGCCAATACTTTACTAACACACTTTACTAAACATATTAAAACTATCAAAACATGTTTAGTAAATAAGTTATATAAAATCAAAAGACATTTTTATAAAACACTAACAAATAATATTGTTTACATCTTATAGAAATGTATATGTGTAACAAGTAATAGTGTTTACATTTTATAGAAATGTATATGTTCTTT